>JAODUD010000026.1:22020122-22030409 GCA_026784285.1 Stomatorhinus walkeri
CTTGAACCTGTGCTTGAGCTGCTGACCGTGGATGTGTGGTCTGTCAACTCAAACAAATGTCATTTTCCCCCCAAAATGGCGACTTGCGTCTGTTATGTCATTGTTTTTATTTTTCTTTCATTTTTGTCCCTTTGGTGCTGGTTTCTGTGCTGTCACCCCAACACGGAGCGCATTTAACTTCAGTCTTTCAAAGTGCATTTTATGCAAAAGTCTTGTGCTTTGCTTACAAAAGTTAATGTACCTGTTGTATCATAATGTATTCATTTATTTTTTGTACCCGCCTTTTTATGCTGTGAATGTTGACATCGACTACCCTTCTGTTTGCAGTTCAACCCCCCTCTGACTTGAAATTTAAAATTCTAAATGAGAACTCAGTAGAGATGTCATGGAGGAGACCTGTAACTCCAATACAGGGTTACAGAATACAAGTGGTATCAGACACAGGTGGGTTGCCCCTGACGACTGTGGTCCTTGGTTCTTTGGTCGCCATGGAGATGACAGGGTGACACTAAAAGGAGAGCGCTGCCATAAACCAGTTACTCACCTCTGAAGAACCACAACAGCAGCTTAAAACAGCTTTTCATCTTTGACCACACAGGCAAACACTGCAATTAAATTCCACAGCAGACACCATTTGTCGAGAACATGGGAGAGAAGAATGTAGCCCAACTTGGCATGAACTTTCTAAAAGAATTAAATGTGATTGCCCAGCATTTAAAAAAAATTCAGCCACTTAGAATGACATACAGGAAGGTGTTTATCTGAATTCTGCTGGCACCAGCTGAGATTAGGTAGCTAGTGGGCTGTTCCTTGCACTTGTATCTTCACATGATGATTGCAGAATATCCTGCTTTAATTCTGCTTCTTTTCTTCAGATGAACCTGCCAGGGAGTTAAATCTTCCAGCTTCTGCTACTCAAACGTCCCTCACGAATCTGACTCCTGATCTAGACTATGTAGTTACAATAACTTCATTTTACGGGGAGGAGGAAAGCATTCCCATCTTTGGCCAGCTTACCAGTGAGTGTGCCGTCGACACCGGGAACCTTTCCGAGGCCTGAACGCCGTGGGTGGGTGGGTGGGTTTCGCTGCCTACGGGTACAATTTGTTATTTTGCTGATATGCAAAGTCAGATGAGCCTTCTTTGGCCAGAGCCATGTATGTTCTGGAACGATCCGTGATATGTTTTCCATCCGTGGTTTGAGGACCGGCGATGACGTTGAGCAGGTGATCAGAATGTCACAGGGAAGACGTGACGGTCGTTCGGTAAATTTTGGGAGGGAGTTTGCCATTGAACACGGATGCGAACGGATTGCTCTACGCCGTGAGTGTGCTGGGGTGATCGCTACTGTTTTGGAAGAGCGGCATCCCGACAAGATACAGAAGTGACTTGGAAATGGTTTATTATGACAAGTCGTTTGCTTACATTGCAGATCGCAGATGTGACAAGGATGTGTGTGCTGATGGGAAGCGACGACCGTTTATCCCATTAGCTGCTCTTAATTCATCCTTTTCGTTCACTTTTTTCATTTCAGTTCAATCCAGCGACACGTATGCAACACGGAAGCCCCATGTGTCGGATGCAGTCAGTAAGTTCATTCATCATTCTCTCTACAACCTGGCCTCTCCAAACGGCAAAGCTGTCCCTCTGGGCTAGACACACGTGTTCTCCATTTACACTTGGTGAGGCTAATTCCGTTCTCAGTAGCGCAGAGAAGGAATTAAAACCATTGTTCTTATTTCTCAGAATTAATCTTCTAGACACAGCAAGTCCTACTGCGGAACAGAGAAAAGAGAACTTGAAATATTCCTATTTTTATCTTTAATGGTGTTTTTAAGTATTTCTTCATGAATCTGTTTGTTTTTCAGGTGAGAGTTGTGCTTGACCTTTGTTTATGAATTTATCTTCCAGCATGTTCTGTCAGCGCCATCACAGACCTGGTCTTCTTGGTGGACGGCTCCTGGAGTGTGGGACGGGAAAACTTCAAGTTCATTCGTAGCTTCATGGCGGCCATGGCCGGCGCTTTCGACATCGGGGAGGATAAGACCAGGGTGGGCGTGGTCCAGTACAGCACCGACACACGGACAGAGTTCAACCTGAATCAATACTTAAAACGTGGCGAGCTTCTTCGCGCCATAAACACATTACCTTATAAGGGCGGCAACACCATGACAGGTGAGCCACACTCTGGACACATTGTCCTCCTAAATGCAAATTCCTGGAGTCTCATTTCTTTATATGTATTGCTTTAGCTTCTCATTTATTTTTGCCGCAATTGGCGTAGTTTATATGAGTGAGAAATATGTGTAATATAATGTAAATGTTTTAAGAGCAAACCTCTGAATGTATGTTTCATTAATGCCCTGGATGTAAGGATGTATCATCTGAGAAAGTGATTCCAAATAATGCTTCATGAACACAATGACATTTATAATCCTCGCTTACTGCACTCGCACTCAGTTGAATGCTTTTAGCTCCATAGGTGACTGGTCTGTTCTCTGCCGACACACTGCAGAATCCTTCGCTTCCTTTTTGTATTCGATTTATTCCCTATAAAGTTTAATTTGTTAAGTTTGGAAGCCATGGCCAGCTTTGCAGGATCTAGTTTAACCAAGTTATAAAGTAACCTTTTAAGACCTAGTTAAGGCCCCCCACGGTAAATTTTGCTCATTGGGTGGAGGTGGTCCCATGATATATTTTGCCAGCCCTCCTATCCATCATTCCCAGTATGCCAGATGGCTGGTCCATCCCTGAATATAGCTATGTTAGGATAGCTTTATTTAAACACTAAAGGCTTTATTATGTCTCTGAAGGTGACGCCCTGAATTACCTGCTGAAGAACACCTTCACGGAGGCAGCCGGGTCCAGGAAGTCATTTCCAAAGGTGGCCATGATCATCACAGATGGGAAATCACAGGACCCAGTGGAGGAACATGCAAGGAAGCTGAAGAACATTGGAGTGGAGGTTTTCGTCTTGGGTATGGGGGTTTTCAATTCTGTATTCAGTAATACCATTATAATTTCCAGAATACCATGCTTCCCGTTGTGGTGTAGCATAACATGTTTTTGTTAGACCATTACTGACCAACGACGGGCCATGACTGTCCAATACAGGCATCAAAGGAGCAGATGAGGACGAACTGAAGGAGATAGCTTCCACGCCTTATAAGAACCATGTCTTTAATGTCCCCAACTTTGACTTGATCAAGGAGGTGCAGCGGCAGCTTATTAATGAAGTATGTGCTGGAGTTGAAGACCAGCTTGCATTCCTTGTGAGTGGAGAAGAAGGTAAGAACATTATATGAAAGTGGACGAGAAGAACCGTGTCATTAGTGGTTGATGGCCTGACCTGACCTGACGTGTGGCATTAGTCCAAATGTGATTTTCTTCTGTTTGACCTCCCAGTGGTTGAATCAGCTTCAAATCTTCAAGTGACTGAGATATCGTCCAAGTCCATGCGAGTCACCTGGGATGCGTCACCTGGGGATGTGACAGGGTACAAACTACAGCTGCTCCCCATGCTGGCTGGGATCAAGCGGCAGGAGTTGTACGTTGGCCCCACGCTGACCTCAGTCACCATCAGGGACCTGGCACCCGAGACTGAGTATGAGATCAGCCTGTTCGCCTTGAAGGGCTTGACACCCAGTGAACCCATAATGGCCATGGAGAAGACCCAGCCCATTAAGGTGTCCTTGGGTAAGAACATGCTCAAGACCTCCTTATAGATTCCAATGTGCTCCAGTCACCAAACACACTGTCAGATACTCCAACTTACTTTTAAACCTTTTCTTCCATTTATGTCAGTATTATACAACTAGGGTCTAACTTTGTCCATGATTTCTCTGTTTTCTACTCATTGAACACTATTCAATGGCCTTTTAATGTTTTCTCCCTTGATCTAGAATGTTCCCTTGGAGTGGATGTACAGGCAGACGTTGTCCTCCTGGTTGATGGCTCATACAGCATTGGATTGGCTAATTTTGCCAAAGTTAGAGCTTTTCTGGAAGTGCTGGTAGAGTCCTTTGACATCGGACCCAACAAAGTTCAGATCAGCTTGGTTCAGTACAGCAGGGATCCACACACCGAGTTTGCCCTGAACACGCACCATGACCGCAGTGCTGTGCTCAAGGCGGTGAGGACCTTCCCCTACAGAGGAGGCTCCACCAACACAGGCAAAGCCATGACATACGTGAGGGAGAAGATCTTTGTGGCTTCCAGAGGAGCCCGCAGCAATGTGCCAAGGGTCATGATTCTAATTACCGATGGAAAGTCCTCCGACGCCTTCAAGGACCCGGCCACCAAACTGAGGAACACTGACGTGGAGATCTTTGCCGTGGGTGTCAAGGATGCTGTCCGCTCAGAGCTGGAAGCCATTGCAAACCCACCTGCAGACACTCACGTCTACACGGTGGAGGACTTTGATGCCTTCCAGAGGATTTCCAAGGAGCTAACTCAGTCCATCTGCCTGAGGATTGAACAGGAACTCCTCAACATCAAAATGAGAAGTAAGTGCTCTGTCATACTTGTTGGACATGGTGTTTGCTAGAAACCATGCTATCTAGCTCCATGTCTGGGAGAGCTGAGCATTGATATTTGAGTATTAAGTGGGTGTGACATCTCTGATAAGGACCTGATGGCTGTAGAAAGTACTGTTGAGTAGCTAGTGTGAGACCTGTCTACTGTATGAATCGCCTGTCATCATACAATTATCCCAACATATATTTTTTTCTGAGGAATAGGCCTGATGAATAACTAACTAAGCCCAGGCTAGTATGTTTTTAAATCCATTTAACTGTAAAACAGTCTTACATCATTTAGTATTTAACCTTATGAGTTCCACAGGTTTTCACAAAATTGCTAGTGCCTGTCTGTAGTTACTTTAGAGACTTTGGGAGCGTGTTATTTTGGGTAAGTTTCATAACCATATGATGCCATTTGACTGATATGTTTGTCAATTACCAGCAAGCAAAACATAAAATGCCAAAGCTAAAGGTGAGAGTGTGGATGTTTTTCTTGTATGGTTTTGTATAGAGTTTAATTGCAGCATTTTGCTTCAAATTTAGAATTAGTTCATTCTGGCACATTAGCCAAAGAGCAAACAAGTACAGCTTTTCCTGTCAGAAACCCATAGATGTCCAGTTCTTCAGATATCAAGACACTGGATTCTCAAGAGGACCGGTTACACAGTTTGTTATCATTAACTGTTTTAAAATCTATAGCAACGAGAGCCCTGGTGATTTTTTGACCTAATGGTGCTTCTCACTTTGGGTTCTTGCACAGCAAACATTTTATTTTCCAGTGTTTTTCTCTATTTTCACAGCAAATGACTTGCAGATAATATCTTGAGACTGACAGAAAGAAATGAATGATTCTTAAGTTTAGACCTGCCCATGAACCTCTGTGTGATAAACTGACACTCTGTTTATCTTTCTGCGCAATTGTTAAAAAATGGTCGTGTAACGTCAGAAGAAGGTCCATATGTCTAAGGGGTATTAAAAGAACATCATAGATTTGTTTTTTGTCTACTGGGCACAAACCAATACTGATAAACGGTGATGTGCTTTCCCTTTCAGAATTAATCTCACCAGAGTCCCTGCAGTTCTCCGAGGTGACTTCTAGAAGCTTCCGCACCACCTGGAACTTCGAAGGGACGAACGCTCAGTCCTTCCTGGTTCGTTTTAAGCCCTCAGCGGACGTGATGGGGGATTATGTCACCCTCTTCATTCCAGCCGACACCTTGTCTGCTGTCTTGCACCACCTTACTCCCTTTACCAAGTACGAGGTCAACGTGTTCGCCCAGTATGAACAGGGAGACAGCTTCCCCCTGACTGGAGAGGAAACAACACTAGAGGGTAAATCTCAATATTTATAGCCACCATCCTATCAAGCAAGAGTGGGCATAGCTAGCAGTGTCACCTAAAAGCTTGATCTGTTTGTCTGGCACTGTTCCTGACCGCTGCTACTCTGTTGTAGAACAAGGCACAGTGAGACGACTAAGGGTCTCGGACGAAACCACAGACAGCTTCCGGGTCTCCTGGCAGGCCGCCCCAGGGGGCGTGTTGAGATACCGGCTGACCTATGTGCCGGTCCAAGGCGGCGTGGAGATGCAGGAGGCTTTCACCGAAGGACCGGACACCTCCATTGTTCTTCAGGAGCTGTTCCCCATCACCACCTACCGCGTGTCTGTGTCTGCAGAGTATCAGTCTGGACCGGGACAGCAAATGTTCACCGAAGGCACTACCAAAGAAGGTGAGCGGCGCATCCCGTGCTCACTGTGAAGCCCCGTGTGACTCTCTGGATTCCGCTCCGTTGTTTTGTTCTCATGTGCCCACTGTTGTCAGCTCATAGTTTGAAAGTAAAAAAAAAACAGGATCCTCAACTCCAGTCATCATCAGCGTCATTGTGGGCGAAAATGCGTTGAATAAGTGGTACTTGAGTACAGTGATAAACAAGTCAGGCTGTTTTCAAAAGTCGTATTTAAAGAGGGTGTCTTTTTAGTGCTTAGACCGTCTGAGAGACATATGTTTAGCGTTGATTCATGTTACGCCGCTAAAAACACACACACACACACACACACACACACGCACAGCTCCTTTTCTCAGCCTGAGTGAGAGCCGGCATGAAACATAATTCCCCCCTTTTTGTCTTCTGCTGCCAAGGTCAAAACTCTTGCTTGAATATCAGAGTTGCGTTCCTTGGCTAAGACCAGAGCTAATAGATGGCAGACAGGCAAACGTTTACATTCCAGGCCTCAGTGCTCTTGGGACACTCAGTATACTGGTGTTTGTTTGAATCTTAATTAATGAGCCTATTTGCCTTTACTGGGCTGTTGCCCATACTGATTGTGTGTTTTACCTCATGCTAAACTAAGCGTCGAAGTTAGTTTAATTTTTCAAGACACCTGAAACTGAATATGAATTTTAAAACTTTATTTACATATTGCCGATACCAGTCTGTAAATAAATTTGATTCTTTGTGAAACAAACCATAATATATTGGAACTGATCTTCAATTATGTGAATGAAACCATTGCAAGAGTGCCTCACCTTGACACAAATTTTCTGTATGGTAAGTGATCTACTCCATTTGGTGTGCAATTCAGTTAGCAGGAACCTCACACCTTGTCAAGACCTGAATCTGAAGCCTGTGTAGATGTTCTTCAGAACCAGTGGAACAGTATTGACAAACGGCTATTAATGTTGCTCTCTTTGGTTCTTCAGCGCGGGGATCCCCTCGAAACCTCCAGGTCTTCAACGAGACAGTGTCCAGCATGCGGCTGTCATGGCAAGCAGCGCCGGGAAGGGTGCAGCAGTACCGTGTGGCGTATAAACCGTCCGCCGGCGGAGAGGGCAAGGAGATGATGGTGAGAGGTGACACCACTAGTGTCCTGCTGAAGAACCTGCAGCCCGACACGGAATACGAGCTCTTCGTCAGCGCACGCTACACCTCAGGCCTCGGCAACCCGCTGATGGGAACCGGAACCACTCTGGAAGGTACCTAACCCGATCTCTTCATCATCAACTAACAGCACACTGCGGGCAGCTGACAGAACAACTGCTATTTACAAGACCTTGCAAGTTTCAACTCCCAAAGAGCTCCTGAAATTTGCATCATTAAGCTCAGTATTAAACTACAAGTAACCAAATAAAACTGTTTGTCTGCATGAAGGGTTCAGAGGATCATCCAAGCAAGTTTGAGAAACAGCTCCAAGCACAGCTGCACAACAAAGGGGAACCTAAATATTCTGGAGCAGATATGTCATTCTCCCCTTAGGCATTGTTCTGCACTGTGGGGTGTGATCGTATTACTCTACTTAACAGTCTATAATTCAGTGTCTAAAGACAGGCATCAATAATCACATCATAAGCTCTGGTACTACTGAAGGTTCTGCAATCATGCAGATGTGCATGGAGAGAGCAGGCCAGTGCAGACCCTGTGTTTCCATGAAAAATGATGTTCTGGGCAGCTAACATCGAGTTTAGGAATCAAATGAATCTGGGTGTGTTGGCGGCCTCATTCTTCTGATGATTTATGGGAAGGTCTGCCTCATAAACGAAAAGGTCCCTGGAGCGTCACACAGAGGCAGCTGGGCTCAGTCAAAATGCGGCGTCGCAAGGTGCCATGCAGGCCGGGCTGGGTGGTATTCTTTCATTAAAATGGGGGACATGCGGACAGCGACGCAAATCTGCGAGCCCTGAATGGGATTTTCCTGCCCTGAATCCAACTCGAGTCATTCAGTGGAGAAAATCACTTATCGCACTTCCGCACGTTTCTCTTACACTCCCGATTTTCTCGAAGGGTGCGCGAGATTTCCAGGATCTTCCCATCTCCTCAGGGTTTCCCGCAGACTTTCCTGGACGTGTCTCCCGTGCGTTTCCACTAATCAACAGAATTCCATTTGTCAGTGAATTAGGAACGTTCAGACCTTGCACTAAGTAAGTGCAAAAATCTAGAATTAATGACACGCAGCTGGCAGCGTATGTAAGCATGTACAGGGATTAGTACAGTTGGCGGGCTGGGAAGGTGACGTTATTTGGGGTTTATTATGGAGAGTTTATTGGATTGTTTAGAATGACACTAATAGTTTTTTGCAAATATTAGTCTTGAGAGTGCAAACAGATGAAAAATGTTATGGAAAATGAAATTCGGTTCAGTCGATCTGGAGTTTCTACTCAGCGAAAAATTGCACCGGTTATTTTGCATGAGATTTTTTTCTTGCTAGCTTCTGTTTCTTCCATCCATTCTCCCTGCCCCTTTAAACACCCATATCTGTAGTGCAGGACCCCAGTAAGCTTTTCACTGGGGAGTCTAACACACCACCCCACCAAGAGAGAACTCTTTGGCTTTACTTGCCAGCCCCTGTCATCTGTAAAAACGTTCTGAAGGACTGGGCCTGCTGTAGGTCTCTTTATCTCTGGACCTCGGTGTTGGGTCAGGGGGGGGTGACCTGGCAGGAAGAGAGAAGTAACAAGTACTGAAAGGAGACATCTGTTCCTAATTTTGCTGCGCTGGCAATTAGCAGTGTGTCTCTGGTGGATAAAGACTCTTGGTAGCATGAAGTCTTGGCTTGGGTCACGTTGTTTACCCCCCCGGGGGGCACGTGTCAACAAAACGGCTACTGTTATCCATTTCAGTACTCTTAATACAGCCATGAGATCTTGGTCTGACTCTTGTCTTGAGAGAGGATCAAAAATGGTTCATGAACCATGGTTTCTGTGTCGAGTGACAGTGTGGAAGCAAATGCCAAACTGCTCCTTTAAATGTGTGGAAGGCATCTGAAAGCCTTTTTTCTATTTTCTGCTACGCCACTGGCCAGATGTAGCATTGCTCATGTACCCAGCCCTTCTCATTCTGATGTGCTACGTCAACCTGATATTAGCACTTAGTCTTAATTAGCAATTAGTCTTAAAACTGGCCAGTTACTGTGTGGGAAAAGGAATGTTGTCTGTGACACCTAACATGTCCTACACTCATGGAGTCACCGAATGCAGGCAGAGCTGAAGCGTGAGAGGACATGTGTGAATGGTGCTGATGCTGTGTCTTCAGTGTCAAGCATTTTGTGTCCTAAGTCCCAGCTGTAGGGTAGAAGCGATGAAACACCACAGTAGGACAGCACCTCTGGTGGAAAGCTGCAGCATAGCTGTGATTAAAGACTTCAGATACCCTGAATCAGGGCAATAGAAGCACATCTGCAGCTCTTCCTTGTCTTTTGCTCTCTCCCAAGTCTTGCTCATGAAAACATCTCGAGGAGAGTCGTGTCGATTCCCGCGCCTTGTGACGAGCATGACAACACGTATCTGTGCTCTCAGCATCATGAATGTCCCCAGTCAGCTCTGTCCCCTGCTAGCTCTGTCTCCAGCCCCTAGATTTACTGACATCCCACACTTGATGCTTCTGTCTTTTTACCATAGCAACCGGGTGTTTCTGACTGCCCCCCACCAAACCCCCCACCCTGTTGGACAGAGAGAGGTCTTTTGACCTGATATTGGCTGATGTTGATATTTGTGGCAAACGGATAAGGCTTACGCAATGGAGACCTACTCCCACATGGCTCGGAACAAGGCAGAATGAGTCAAGGAAATGGACCCTGCCATTCACCGTCCAACACTGAATCGTTGTCATTGACAGTAATGTAAAGCAGCCCATGGGATCATGGCATTTCCCGGCCCCTCCCTGTCTTCAGACAATAGCTCATACTTCATTAGTCGCTGAGCACTTTACGTGGTTCTCCTGGACGCCTCTCGGCCCGTCGGATCTGCTGACTCAGTGTCTGTGGGGGGGGGGGGG
>JAODUD010000026.1:22036024-22048453 GCA_026784285.1 Stomatorhinus walkeri
TAGACTCCAGACCCCCCCCCCCCCCCCCCAGCCTACATAGGACAATCAGGTATATAAAGAAAAATAAAATCCATCCATCATCCATCCATTAAGGGCTTAACCAATACATGGTCGCAGTAAACTTGGATTGTATTCCACCAGGCATAGCGCCCAAGGATTTGGATAGCTGGGACTGAATTCCTTAACAAAAAGAATTTAAAACATTTTTTGCTGATACCAGGACCTTTTTATCTTCATCTCATTAGTTACTGCTGCAGGGAAAGCTCTGGTTGTCTCGGACGAGACTGAACGAACCCTGAAGGTCACCTGGAAGCCCGCTCCGGGTAAGGTGGTGAACTACCGGGTCTCGTACCGGCCTGAGGGCAGCCAGACGCGGCCTATGGTCGCCAAGGTGCCTGGCACCAACACCACCACCATCCTGAGGCGGCTGCAGCCCATGACCACCTATGACATCACGGTGGTGCCCGTCTACAAGCAGGAAGAAGGAAAAGCAAGGCAAGGAGTAGGACGGACACGTACGTTGGTCTATAATTAACCATGTGTGATGGGAAGCAGGGCTGGGTGATCTGGTGGCATGGCAAACGTATCACAGCTCCATCTTACATTCTGCGGGTTTCGATGCCAAGGAGAACATCCCTGCTGCTTTCTCTAAGTTTATAGTCAGACGCTTAGCAGTGTTTAGCTCTAAATATTTCACAGATAGCAGTGATTTACTAACTTTTAAAAGCCTCAGGTAAAACTACACAAAAACCGCAGCATCTACAAGGATGGTTCTGGTAAACCCAGTACTTAGGAAAAAAAAAGGAGAAATATTGTGATACGTATCGTGCATCAAAAAATGCCTGAAGATATCCTGGCATGACTTTTGAGACCATGTCACCCAACCCTGGATAGAAATGTTCTGTGTGGGGTAGGGGACAGGGGGTGGTTATTGGACAATATAAAATTCCAACGTGCCGAGGAACCAATCCTGGTTGGTTTAACTGGATGCCGTTGGCTCTGTGCACTTTAGACTGGAAAAGGTGTAGCTTTCTCTTTTTGTAGCACCTGAATATTAAACTGACACAGATCGTAGTAAATGCAGACTCCTGCATAATTCCAGCATCATCCTCCCATTTGTCAGCTTTCCATATCTCTCCTCTGTGCTGATATCAATGCACATTTTTTGTTTTTTTTTTTTGGTTAGTCTCACCGTATAAGTCGCCAAGAAACTTGCAGACATCTGAGCCCACCAAGCACAGTTTCCGGGTCACCTGGGACCACGCCCCAGGAGATGTGCGTGGCTACAAGGTGACCTTCCACCCCACGGGTGACGATGTGGACCTGGGTCAGCTGCTTGTCGGGCCCTATGACAACACTGTGGTGCTGGAGGAACTGAGGTGTGTGAAGAAATCACTGGATGTCAACTGTCACAAGGTAGAGCGCCACGGTCCGACTGATTGGTGGAATACTGACCCAGAAACCATGGTTTCTGCTCACAGGGCTTCAACCAGGTATACAGTGAGTGTGTTCGGAATGTTTGAAGGAGGTGAAAGCATGCCATTGGCTGGGGAGGAGAAGACCACCCTCTCTGATGGGCCAGATCCCCCACCATTCACTGTGCCAGGTGGGAACCGCCCCAACCAATCCTGCCAATCAGGATGTCCAGAAAAGTCCCTGCACTGGAAACATTTGCCACGGTTATATCCCATGTTGATACAACTTGCCTTTACATAACATACTTTATATTATCTCATAAATGCTTTACTTATACTCTCTTTAATATCACTATAAAATATTTATAGGTTTTCCAATCTGTGGAATACTACAATTAAAATACATATGTAATTCTTGCAAAGTGAGACGTTTTTTAAAAGAAGCATTTTGTTCTCTTTTTTTCCATTTCAATTTTGGAAAATATTTTGGTGTTTTTTTCCCCTTTAGTAGCCACAGAAATGATGAGTTTTGCTACATGCCTTTCCACTGCACTTACAGTTCTAATGAAAATGCCATCTGCTAGATTCTTTTTTGACACATCGGACATTTTTTTTTGTACTAAAGTAAAATGGAAAAAAAAGTGTCTGTTTGCAATTACAAATGTTTTACAACCTCACACATCTGAAGTACTGGCCGCCATTGGTTAGCGTGAAAATAGTTTTTCATATAAGACTCCAGAGTCCCAATGACCTTGGGCTAAAATTCCTTCCATAATCAGTAACAGTTGAGGGACAGAATCTGTCTGTAAGGGGCAGAACCCAAAGGTGAGAAAACGAAGTAGGAGGGGCTACATTATCTGAATGATACCTTAGCTGACACTAACCTGTATTACTCCTGCAATAAAATTCTATCACGGCAATTTTATTTTTCCAGTAGTTCTCACTGAAAGGACACTCCTCTGTTAAAATAATTTTCACAGTGGCATGCTTTAGCATGGATTGAAATAACAGATCCCCTTGGAAGGACTGAAAGATAAACATTTCAATGAAAAAAAAACCACCGCAATCAATCTAAGACAAAGCACTCCTGTTTTAATGCCAAGTATATCACCGACAAATACCGGAAATGATAGTTAACTAATTTTGTCGGATATAAATTAACACCAGGCCAACACCTGGTTTAACTGATATATCTTTTCAAAGACTTTCAGGATCCAGCCTTTAATAATTTTTCTTTTTATTACTAAGTAGCTGAGAATAGTCAGCCAGCACAAAGCGATCACTGAGCACAGACTATCCGCGCACATTTTTGGACATCTGCTTGACGGGGAAAAGCCGATAAATCACATGTCATGTAACTTGTTTTCAATTGCAGACAGTGGCAGATTGCGCAACATGTCTCTGCCCTCTCACGCATTGGAGGGGAAAAAAGCCTTTTCATCCTGCAGGTGTCTGGAATAGCGAGCGCCGGACAGACGAGGAATGTGCAGTAATTCTCACTGGAGAGCATCTCGTATATCTTGTGTCAAGAGGGTGTCTTTTGTGATTTGATGGAAGGAATGCCCTACCTTCTGGTCTCAGCAGGGCTGGAAATTTCATGGGATATATGGAATTGCAAGCAGGAAGACACTATGAACAGCAGCACAACTGTAATGCTTTTAAAACTGTAATGAAAGGAAAGACTGTAATTATGAATTTAAGTTGTAATGGAAAGTGTATCTTTGATTGTGTCTGTTACTTCTGCTGCATACTCTGAATCCTTCACATCCACTTTTGTCTTCCCCCTGCTTCTTTCATACTTGATCTTCTGAAGCTTCAACAGGTGTCACCTTGTGTTGTCTTTCCTTTCAACCCATCAAGGAGTTAACCTCTCATTCGTGTATGTCTTCAGTCCAGTGGGGAGGGTATCTTTCACTGTCTGATGTGGTCTGATGTTCTCTGGAATCTCAGAGGTGGCATGCAGGACCACCGCTCAGGCTGACATCGTCCTCCTGGTGGATGGATCATGGAGTATCGGGCGTCTGAACTTCAAGACTATCCGATCATTCATCGGCCGCATGGTGGGAGTGTTCGACATTGGACCGGACAGAGTGCAAATCGGCAAGTGATTCTGCAACACAATTTGAAGATTCCAGAAGTGCTTCTACAGTTTCCATGTTTGTCTGTAGTTGCTGACTGTATTGTTCTGTATTTGATTGCTTTTCACAGGTCTCGCTCAGTATAGTGGTGACCCCAAAACTGAATGGCACCTGAACACTCATAAAACTCGGGAATCATTGTTGGAGGCCGTAGCCAACCTACCTTACAAGGGAGGCAACACCTTGACAGGTGACTTTTGTAGTTTTCAAGATGGGCAGCTAATTCAGTTTTAGCTGTATTTTGTAAACTGTGTTTTGACGTTCCATTGTTAAAGAAACCTCTTCATATGCTTTAATCTTGCTTCCTCAGGTCTGGCTTTAAATTACATCCTTCAGAATAACTTTAAGCCTAACGTTGGAATGCGGCCAAACTCCCGCAAAATTGGAGTGCTCGTCACTGACGGCAAGTCACAGGATGACATCATCGTTAACTCCCAGAAGCTACGTGACGAGGGCATTGAGCTCTATGCCATCGGTGGGTATATCTTCGAGCCCCAAATAGCTCCAATAGCTTCTGTGTGTAATTAAATTTGAACTGCTGGAGAATGAGAGAAGCATCAACAGTAAATGCGTTGACTGATTTTAGGTGTCAAGAATGCTGACGAGAACGAGCTTCGGTCCATCGCCTCGGACCCGGATGAGATCCACATGTATAACGTGGCTGACTTCTCCTTCCTCCTCAACATTGTGGACAGCCTCACAGTCAACCTTTGTAACAGCGTGAAGGGCTCAGGTGGGCCTTGTCTTCTTCTCCATCTCCATTGCTTTCAGCTCTACTGTGTCATTTCTATCTGCCCTTTAATTGCCCTCCTTACTCCCTCTTGCAAAGTTGGGGCTTGATTGATGCCATGAGACATCATTATGCGCATCATCTGCACTCTGACTCGAGCAGTCACATGTAGACGAGCTTATGGGTAACACACGCTGTTTGTACTGATTGTCAGAAAGGAATCCCAGCACAAGTCTAAGATTTATTAACAAAGTGATTACTTCAAGCAATCGGTATCAATCCCATTTAGTATGTATAAACAATTTAGTATGGGAGGCTTAGAAGCCCAACGAGAGCTGCATAAACTGGTTTCCAAAGAGATGCAATAGACAACGTGCAGTGTCATGAAATGTCAAATGATCTGTGTGAGGACAAAATATACAAATATCTCAGAATGTTGGCTATTTCATCACTAAAACAGTTTTTGTGTAATAAGTAAAGGTGATGTTTTCCTATGTTTTCTTGCAAGACGGTGGAGTTGGGGCACCTACGGACCTGGTGACCTCTGAGGTAACCCATACCTCCTTCCGGGCCACTTGGACTGGACCCGGTGAGCCGGTCGATAGGTACCGCGTACAGTACATGACGGTTTCTGGAACCCAACCTAGAGAGGTGAGCCTGGATGTTTATCGGCCAGTACCCTGACTGTAGAATCCAAGGGTTTTCTTGTTGACCTGTAACTACCACAGGATAGTTTGTTCTCTGTCCTGCATAATATTCTAATAATTCTTAAATAGCACCTATCCTTAGTTGAATCATGTGTGCTCATGGTAGATGACAAATAGAATGAGAGCAAATACAATACGATTAGCTGATAAATCACTACAGCTTGCATACAAGCTCCCATGAGTGATGTTATCACAGCATAACAGTATCACATTATCAGAAATGTTCCATAGCTTCAGGGAGATGTTCTTGGACTAAGGGTTTGAGGTGACGTGATGGAGACGTCGCCATTAGCATGTCCAAAATTTAGCTACATGACCTGTTCTTTGTGATCAGATTGATCAGAATCCCAATTTTTGAGCTCTTCATCTTTCACCCTCTTTCTCCAGAAAAAAAGTAGATCTGGCCCCATTCCACACACTTTTACTGGTGTGAGCCCTTTGCCAGTACCTGTCTGCCTAATAATGTAGGGGCTGACAGGGAGCTTTCCATGTAATAGGCCTCAGGCTGTAGCTTCTTCTTCAATTACATAACAACTTTCTGGATAGCAGGTTTTCAGCTATACTCCTGTAAGGTTTTGTTTAAAATGGCCAAATTAAATACTTTGCCTACTGGCAACAAAATGATTCGAGTCCAATGAATCTGGCTTTTATTTCTAATGGTTTTGACTATGAAGTGATATGCTCTGCAAAGCCTTGTTTGTTTCCGTACACTTAACTGACAGTAGCAGAAGTGACTTTGAGTTGTTTTAACATAATCCTATAAGAAACTCACAAAATTGGATGTTTTGTGTTCCCTTAGCCATGGCATTAAACTCAACGTGTAATCCAATTGGATTCAGGTTCCCAGTGACTGACACTTTTTTTTACCAATGGGAAATGTTTGTTCCTACAGATGTTTGTTTCGGGGACTGTGACCACTGCCGTGCTGAAGAACCTGACCCCCTTGACGGAGTACATCGTCAATGTTTACGCTATGCTTGAGGATCAGACCAGTGAGCCATTGAAAGGCACTGAAACTACCTGTGAGTGCCCACCATTGTCCTTTGAATTGTCCTCTTATTCCATACTGACGCAATACAACTTTTATTACTTATCTTCTTTTTTCTTGTACAAGCTTTCTGTGCAGTTGTGTATCATATTGCTTGCTGGACTTCTTCACGATACCTGCAAATGGATGGTTGGGGATGGGCGGCAGGTTGGGGCCTGGTAGGGTGGCAAGAGATTTATGGGTGGCTTCAGATGTTGGGAAAAGCTCTACATAAAAATAAATTCAGTTGATTTCTCCTTCCTTGTTCCAAACAGTGCCCCTTCCCTCTGTGACGAGCATGACGGTCTATGACGAACAGCCCACCACCATGAGGGTACGCTGGGAGGCTGCCGCCGGTGCTACAGGATACCTGCTGCAGTACGTCGCCATTAATGCCACCGTACCCACCACGCAGAAGGAGGTGAGGTCAAGTCAGGCCAATCTGGGCCATTTAGCTGGAAGTGGAAGCTTGGAGCTGAGCTGACAGTAGGAAGGTTATCCTGTTTTCTGGAAACTCTTTCACACCAGGTGCTGTCAATCCCCGTAGCAAAAATGAACAGTAGGTTCATTCTTGCTGCTGATTCATACGGTATCTGATACAGCACTGTAACTGGGAAACGGATGCCAGAGCAACCACCGAGAATTTCCGTGGTTGTGTTATTTCTTTCAAGCCATGCCACAGTATCCCATGATCATGTCCAACCCTGTTACTTTCACAGCTGCGAGTTGGCCGAGATGTGACCACAACCCTCCTGGAGAGCCTCATCCCCAACACAGCCTACACTCTGTCCATCTTTGCCCTTCACAGTGGTGCAACCAGCGACCCTCTGTCTGACCTGGGTGTCACCTGTACGTGAATTCCCTGAATTTCTTTCTCCGATTGATTCCCGTCAGAAGGTTCTCGAGGTTGTTCGTATCTTATTCCAATCTCTCTCTCGTTCCCTTGCAGTGCCTCTGCCCACTGGAAATCTGAGGATCACGGACGTCACCCACAGTACCATGAATCTCGACTGGGATGCCGCGCCAGGGAACGTGCGCAAGTATATCATCACGTACAAGCATGAGGACGCAGAGGCTAAGGAGGTAATTCTGAGCTGCATTGTGAAGTAATCTGCATCAGGCTTTCGCAGATTGCCTTAGCTTTGGCAAATCCTAGATGTGGTTAAAACAATAAATCGTCACCCTTTTCTGCAAAAAAGCTACATTTCCCACATTCCCAACAGTGGCAGACATCACCTGATTGAAAGTATTGCCGATTAAGCAATGTCCTGCAATTCACTACCTTAGACAGCCGGGTGTGATGAACTACGACCAGTGAGCCAGCGAAGGTTTGGGTCATCCAGATTCGCGTTGCAGACGTCCTAGAGAATAATGCTTCTGGAGATAAATTGAAAGAGCAGACTTTGTCTGAAGGACTGCTGAAGTGGTCGTCTGTTCTTGGGGCCCTTGGGTTTGACTTTACTGCCTGGACTTTCTGGGAGACAGTGGCTTGCAAGGTCCCTTGGCTCATCAGACCACATCCTGTGGCATCAATCACAGCTCGGCTCCCCTTGTAACCCGTCGGCTTGGACTTGAAGTAAAAACCGGGCCTGGGGCTCAGCTAAAACGCTCATGGAGGAGGCCATCCGAAATGTTGCAGCTCGGCTCCTTGATGGATGGTGTGTCCCTGGATGAGTGATTGTGGCTGGGTTCTTTTGGAGAAAACAGAAACTTCATAATCAAAACCCATCGCTGTGGATTTATGTATGAGGAAGCCTTCTTTGAGATGTAGATGGTTCCAAATTTACAGCCTTAAAAAAAAGCATTACCGAGACATTACCAAGACTGCCTCAAGAATTACGGCATCTTTGAAACCCTTCGCAGTGGACTGTGGGTGGCTGTGTATTCATGGAAAGTTGTGGCTGCTAAGTAAATGAGGCATCGGATCCTTGTTTCTTTGGTGCTTTTTTCCTACCTGATGACACCATTTGAGGATTACAAATGATTACAAGATCAGTTTCAGAGTTCTCTTCATTTATCATTACCTCAAACTTTTCAACAAATCCTTTACAGAGTGTAAAAAACCAGCCAAGCTATTAATGAATGAATGGATTCCAAGAGCTCTTTTTCCAGTGATTCTCCTCTATATCTCAAATAACAATTCACTGATGTTCTCTTACAGTTATGGATATTATGCCACTCAGCACACACAATCATATTGAAACATTATGAGCTTCAGGGAGGAAAGAAACTTCCATGTCAATTCTAGTTTACCCTGACTTTTAGACAACCCATTCAAGAGTTATGAGTCATTCTGAATATTGTACTCTATTAACATTGACAACTCAAATCTAAAATAGTCTTCACTAAATTTCTAGCAAAGTTTTATTTACTGGTGTGTAAAATAACAGACAGTAATATGAAGTATCCAGTCATTATAAATTGTAAATAGTTTTTGGCAGAAAGGTGCTGTTATTGTTAAATGGCATAAGACATGATTTTCAACTCCATTTTTATTTTTATATTCAGACTGAAGTCTCAGGTCATGTGACGACCACAGTGCTTCGTGACCTCATCTCCCAGACCGAGTACGATGTGGCAGTCACCCCAGTGTACGATACAGGATCGGCTAACCCAATGCTCGGACATGCTGTGACTGGTAAGGAAATTTCCAGAGCCGCCCCTCTTCAGGTTCCATGCTTGGTAAATGCTCACATGTTTTATTGGGATAGCAGCCTACACGGGTGAAGGTTGTCTGGTCATACACAGTCCTTTGTTCTCTTCCCAACACTAGATTAAATCAGTGACTATATACTTTTTCTACAATAGGTGTTGTTCCTGCCCCCAGTAACCTAAGGTTCTCAGATGTTACCTTGAGCAGCTTCATCGCCCACTGGGAGCATGGTGCCCCTGATGTGGCCCTCTACCGTATCAAATGGGCCAAGCATGGCCAAGATGACTTTCAATATGTAAGTGAACCATCAGGCATCAGAGGCTCTGCCTTGCTGTTTATGGAGGATCAGCAGCAATCAGGCAGCTTTTCCACCGGCGACAGCTGTAGTTCTGTGTGTGTTTCCTCTCCTCCAGGCCATCCTGAACAATGACGACACCTCCTACCTGCTGGAATACCTGGATTCCGACACCCTGTATGATGTGTTCATCACAGCCATCTACCCCGATGAGTCGGAGAGCGAGGATCTGATGGGCAGCCAGCGCACATGTAGGGCAGCGGGGAATCGTTTCCAAATAGACATACAATTATGGATATTTACCTGCTTTTGCTCAGCCAAAATTGTAACACCGTTTTTTTTTCTCTTACAGTGGCAGACATTCCTACAGCTGGTAAGTACTTTGAGACACTAATTTCCGTTCCTGATGAACCAATCACAGAGACAGAAAGTGTGAATTTGATTCCCGGGTTTGTCGCCAGCACCAACGGGCCCCCCCCAGAACCTGCAGGTCTACAATGCTACCACCACCTCCCTGACAGTGAAATGGGACCACGCCCCAGGCCGTGTCCAGAACTACCGCATCACCTACAGACCGGAGGAGGGGGGCAGGCCCCAGATGGTGCGTGAAGTCTCCAGCTCCCTAACCTGCCTTGCTATGGCATCCTTGCATTTTTTTTCCCCACACCAGTGGAATGCTTACTTTTGACATAGAAATAAATATATTGTCGGACACTAAAAAAAAGATTGTGGGTGTCTGTTAGCCATTAAGTGACCTTGATAGCAGTTTGGAAAGTGAAAGACATGACAGAGAACTTGATGGAGAAAACTCCCAGAAGCTTTTGCAAATTTACTGGTTTTATTTGGGTTTGGGTGGTGTTTCATTGTAATGTGCATATTCACAAATGAGTTTTGTATAGTCTAGATACTAGCTGTCTAATCTTAGGTGAACATTTTCACATATGGGGATTTTTAAAATCAGAAATTGGACTGGAACCTTCGGAGGTCCTGTTCGGAGTAGACATCCTTTGTATTTCTTCAGCAAGCATGGGAAATACTCCAAGGTGTGCAGCATTTCATCTGAAATGAGAAACATTGGAAGACGCACACTTCCTGATTGGTCCATAGGGAGTGTTAATGAACCTGCTTCTTGATGATTCGATCCATCACAGTCCCGCCCTTGACCACACCCCTTTCTCACTCTTATCCCACCAATGGCTCCCCATCTGGGCCAAGCAACAACGTTTACTGCACCCTCTCCCCAGCCAAGTGCAGCATAGTAAACTCAACATTCATGCTTCTCCAGTCACCCATCCGCCTATTTTCTAGATCAGTTATAGATTTACTTTGGCAGCGAAGATGGCAGAATACCAATAAGAGAAATATGCACTCTTCGCGGGGGGGTTGGAGCAGGAGAATGCCATTGCCACCTTGCAAGTATCTGTCTCTGGCGGGAAACGGCCAGGTTCTCTGTTTTTGGCTCGTGTAGGGAGGCCAGTGAGCTTTCTGCAGCTGGTTTGGCGATGGGAGTTTTTCTGAAGACAGCTTTTTGCTGCCAAATACCAATAGACATCAAGTGCCCAGCAGACTCTTCTGTGAAGTGCTTTTGGATTAACAATGGAGAGTTCTTCTCCTTCCAGAAAAACGTAACTGCCATCAGCTGGATCGGTTTACGTTAATGAAAAAAATATCTCCATAACTTCATGTGAAAACTAGATTTGCGATTGATGCAGCAGTGTGTGACACAGCTAGTAATTCTGAAGTTTATTTGTTTTTGTGAGATGATTAAGCTGCCAGCCTAGGGGAGCACTTAAATGAACAACTCGCGTCTGTGAAGAGTCGGGGCAAAAATCCGACACTTGTTACCTGAAGCCGAGCAAATGTGTTTTTTTTTCTCTCACTTAATCAGACCCAGATCGGCGGCAAGAAGAACAGTGTGGTCCTGCAGAAGCTGACCCCCGACACACCCTACTCCATCACCGTGGCAGCGATATACGCTACTGGCGAAAGCAAAGACATTTCTGGCGAGGGCAAGACAAGTAAGCGCCTATGCTATGCTGCTTTCTTCAGTATAGATCTCCTGTTAGAGTCCGAGAGATCTATCGTACCGCGAGCACCACTAGCTTTAGAGCGGAGATCTGACATCCTTCATCTTGGCTACGTACCTTGCTTCAGAGTTGCCAGTTATTCTATTTTAAACATAAAATTAGCTACATCAAAAATGTTTGGGTAGTTTGCAAACCCTACAGAGTATTTACAAGGTAATAAAAAAAAATGTCACATACATGTGCGTGTGCATGTGTGTGCAGACTTATTTCGATTTAAAATCTCACTAGCTGACCAGAGTTGGCGACCCTGTTACATCTGTCACGTAAACAGTAATGCAGCATTGTGATTTGTTCCCGATTTCTATGAAGTCCTTAAATAGAAGATTTTTATTATGTCACTGTGCATATTTATTCTGTATTCTATGCTCCCCTTCGATGTCAGTATCTTGAGGTGCTGGCGAGCGCCTGACACACGCACGTCGTGCTCCCACGATTGCATCAGTTATAAACACTGATGTCATTCATGCATTGCAGAAGAAATCACAGCTGTTTCTGGGTGATTAGTAGCATCGCTAACAGAGGGGCAGAAAGGCTGCCATCTGTGCCCTGGACACGCTGTCTTTTCAGCCTGTATGAAGGGGATTAGAGCTGCTGTCCAGCAATTCTAAAGAGAACCAACTACCCATTGTCATTGTCAACACCACAGAGCCATTGAGTGGAGTGCGGAACCTCCAGGTGACCGATCCCACCACCAGCACACTCAGGGTGACCTGGGAGCCAGCAGAAGGCAATGTCCGCCAATATCGCATCTTCTATGTTCCGGCCACAGGGGGCGATGAAGAACAGGTACAATAGCCATTTGTCCACAGTCTTTAGCAGCCCATCTATGTTCGGCTGAGGGTCATTGCATCTCTTTTATGCATATGGACAATACTCAACTTCTTAGAGAAATTAAATTCTGTGACATGGTCATAGATGCCATTTGGAGATAGACCTGTCCATAAGACCTTCTCATGACGCTTTTTGAGACTGGCCATCTGTCAGAGAGTTTAGGTTTGGTTGGTTGTCACGTCCAAGTAAACCTTATTGATTCAGTAAGCGTTAACTGCCTTTGAAGCAGCATGGGGTGGGAGACCATGTGCTTGTCTTAGAGTGCTTTAGTTTGTCCTGCATGAGTAACCACAACCGTGCTCTCCTGTGCCCACCAGACGCAGGTCTCCGGGTCCACCACCAACACGGTCCTGAGAAACCTCATGCAGGACACCATCTATACCGTGACTGTGGTGCCGGTCTATCCCCTGGGCGAGGGAAAGCGCATGTCGGAAAACGGAAAGACCCGTGAGTCACATGTTAGAACATAAGAAGAACATAAGAAATTTACAAACGAGAGGAGGCCATTCGGCCCATCAAGCTCGTTTGGGGAGAACTTAATAGCTC
>JAODUD010000026.1:22048860-22076214 GCA_026784285.1 Stomatorhinus walkeri
ATTTCCTTGGTAAACCACCTTGGTTGCAGTTTTCTAGATTTAAATCTACTTGAAATAGGTATGAAGTTCTCTTGTGCTTGCAACAATGTGCTTTTAAAGAACTCCCATGCCTCTTCAACTGTTTTGCTATTTAACTCCATCCAGTTAACAGTTTCTAGTTTCTGTCTCATACCATTAAAGTTAGCTTTCCTCACATTGTATACTTTAGTTTTGGACTTTACTCCAAAGTTATGTTAGGCAGATTCTGAAGGCTCAATGTGGAAACCCTTTGAGATCATATGATATGGAGAGGAATCCCTCCTGCTAAATCACCATGCAGTAACACAATGCCAGGAAGACAAACAAAACCGAAGATCCACAAAACCATAAACAATATTAACTACATTACATAAATATAACTGGAAACATAAATCAATTAATTATCCATTTGTCCAGTACATGGTTGACATGATGATCATTCTAGCAAAGAAATATAATCCAATCCATAATAAATTGCAATTTATAATACATTACTGAATAATTAATAATTCTCATTATGTCTTTAATGTCTGAGCTTAAAAATTGGATTATGCATAGGATGGACTCTAAAATCCTTGATGGATCTGTTCCCATTTTTTGCATGGATATAGTATAGCAGAGTCTGCTTACATAGCACATCTGACTGGGTTTGGGATGGAAGTAAAGGTAGCGATTGGCCTCCACTCCTAGCTCAGGCGTTCGCTGCACCGAACCATAAAACAGAACAAAGGAGTCGTTCTTTTTGAATACGGGGCACGGCTCCTTTGCTGTATATTCCATCCTGTGTGTTTTTCTTCATTCTGCTTGAGTTGGGCTCCTTGCTTAGTTTGCACAAACCGTCTCCAGGAACTACCAGTCAGCAGAGGCCGGGAAGCATGTTGATATAAAAGACCTCTGTTACCAGTTAGCGGGGAATTCTGTGTCGCTTCTTCATTCTTTTTTCAATGAGAGAAGAGTAATCACTTTACACATTTCAGTTGTTTAAAGTTACACCGTTCCTCTCCAGGTATTCTTCAGCAGCTAATCATGTAAAATAGTTTATACTGACTCATGTTGTGTGCTAATTTGATTTAATCCCTGAAAAACTTTGATAACTTAATTTTATTTATTAGAGTATCCACTTCTTGCTGCTTGAGCTGTCCTGGTTGCACCACATCTGTTTAGAACAGATACTTAATATTTTTCAAAGTATGCAAAAGGACAACAATGCCATCTGAGGCAAGTTAAAATTAAAATTAAAATTGTTTGACAACAATCCCCATGAAACTCACACTTCGTGGAATTGCCTCAGGACCAGTTGTTTGCAGTTTCAATGTTGTGTGGTCATGTGGTCTGATGTTGTGTGGTCATGTGGTCTGACCCCTCCCCTCTTCCTGTCATTTCCTCCTTCCTCAGTCGTGCGCTCGGCACCCAGAAACATTCAGGTGTACAACCCCACCACCAACACCCTGAATGTGCGATGGGAGCCTGCCTCAGGACAAGTGCAGCAGTACCGAGTCTCTTATGCTCCGCTGACTGGGACCAGGCCCTCAGAATCTGTGAGTTTCCTGGGAAGTCTTAAGCTGGGCTGTCTTCCCGCTGAACTTCCAGTGAATTACCAAATACTGAGTAGACTTTGATTTTGGGGGCATGTTTGGCCTGCTGATAAAAGTAAATGAGAAATATTTTTATAATGCTTTTAGATCCTAAAATTCCAATAGTAGCTTTTTTTACGGTTACTTAATAGATTGTGACTTATAAATCAAAAAAGAAGGACCATCAAGCCATGTTAGAGAAGCCCTCTCAAAACCAAAACATCTCTGGCAGATGTGCCACACGTTGCTTGTTTTTCTTGCAGATTACAGGACTGGAAGTTTGAGGCTTTTGGGTCGGCTGGTGGTTTAAGTTCTTGAATTAAGCTCTGGTCTATTAGGAAACAAGGAGCCAGTTAAAACCTAAAATGTTTCAAACTCTCTTTTTTATATTTTGCTTTTCAAAACTTAGAATGTGTTTAAAATAGCTCTAAACAATAAACGCTTTAGAGGTTTACACTTCAAAAAATTTAAGCACATTTATTTGATTTTAGTAAGTTAAAAACTTTGCTATAATGGGTTTTTGACACTACCATTTGTATTTGCAAGGAATATTAAACAGATATACATATGAAAATACTGTTAATCTGTGTCACATTACACTGTTATTATTGATCAAGTGTTGCTAACATGACTGAGATGACAATGCTTTGGTTACCTTTTTTAGTGAGACAAATTAATCCAGTATAATCTGAAACAGACTTTCCATGTGAGAAGTGTTAGTCTGTCCCTAATCTGGCAAAACACCATGTGGGATGTATTGTGTGGAATCAGTTACAAGGCAATAGAAATGGCATTTCTGGTGTTGACTTATAGCAGAACCACATTAGACACATGGATTTAAGTAGAACCACAAGACACACATTATTATGATTTACCATTTATATTTAGAATGTAATTAATAACGTATTTTTGTTGAGGGTGACATGAGGTTATGGGTAGGTGGATCTGTGTTTGTATTTTGTGTGATCAAGGATGTATTCCAGAAACGCACAAAGGAGTCACATTCAATGACCAAAATGCAGTTGTTTCTATTCTGAAGAGCATCTTCCCTTGTCTGTAGGTCTTGGTCCCAGGAAACACCCACACTACCTTGCTGCAACAGCTGACGCCAGACACAGAGTACTCGGTCAATGTGGTGGCTCTGTACGCTGACGGAGAGGGACCATCGGTCTCCAGTGATGGCACGACATGTAAGGTCCCCCACAGTGTTGCACTCTGGAAACGTTACCCTTCTACAACCTCCTTCAAGTGTCCTTCAATTTTAGGTTATTTGTCTTTGGAGGAAATGACATCTTCCAATTTAGATTTTTTTCAAATTTATTTTTATTTTTGATTTCACAGCTTCTCCTCTTTAGTGTAAAACAGGAATAAATATGTTTCCTTACATCAGTAAAAAGAGATGCAAAAACAAAATGTCCACTACAATGGACATAAATGAATGATTCATGAAATGAAACAACCAAAATGATATTGCAGTTGTACTGTTCGCTGGCCACCGTTAAGACTTTTTCCAATGCGGAGAGTTTTGACATCTGTGAAAATAAAACCTAGCTTTTCGAACTAGGATGAACACAGAAGTCAAGATGTATGGCATCTCGTTGACTCCCCCCCCTTCATTTTTTGTAACACTCCAGTGCCCCGCAGTGCACCGAGGAATCTCCGCGTCTACGACCCTACCACCAGCACCCTGAGCGTGAGTTGGGATCATGCCGACGGGCCTGTCCAGCAATATCGCATCATCTACGCCCCCACCACCGGCGATCCCATCGAGGAAAATGTGAGTATCTAAGTTGCTGGGTGACATAGTACCAACCCGGCTTCCAAAGGCTTCACCTTGTCTGTGGTCATAGGGTGGACATATGTGTGCTTAACCATGCTCGTGTTCTTGTGTACCTGTTTTACACCATCTGCAGCCCTGCCCCAAATTTCAAGCATGTATCAGTTGCATCCTTACCAAAAAAGACCAATGCCATGATTCAGTGTGCTCCAGGTTCATTTTTGGGAGACAAGTTAGAAAGACCAATCTTGCCAAGACTACAAGTACAATCTTGTACCCAACTCTCAGGTATCTGTCCCTGGGAACAGAAACAGCGTCATCCTGCAGAACCTGCAGCCAGATACCCCCTACACCATAACCGTGGTGCCCATATACGCTGATGGCCCAGGAGGCGAGCTCACAGGACCGGGCCGTACAGGTAACTGACCCTTAATGCTACATGGTGTCAGAGGCTTCTCCAAGCCTAGGATCGCTGAGGAACCTCACCACTTCATGAACTGAACATTCGCCTGACTCACGGGTACAAAGGGAGACCATTATCTTCCAGTCATTCATTCTCATCCATGTCGTTTGGATGAGCGGTTTGGGAAACTCATGCCATAGCTACTTAAGGCAAATACATATGAAAAGACAGGAGACTCAGGCCTGGCACTGCAAAGAAGTGGAGCAGAATCCAGGCTGCCTGTTCTATGTATATTTTTACAGAAAGATGATTGCGAGGAAGTAGGTGTCTACAAAGTCAGTGGTCAGCTGATCAGTTACTCATCCCATTTCATCCTCTCCTGCCTTTTAGTTGGCCTCCTGGAGCCCCGAAACCTGCGCGTTTCTGACGAGTGGTATACCCGCTTCCGCGTGTCCTGGGACCCTGCACCCTCCCGTGTCACTGGGTACAAGCTGATCTACCAGCCCCAAGGTAAACTTATGGGTCAAGCACCTGGAAACACTTCAACTGCTACATCTTTTATCCGCCAGAAATCAATCAAGCCAGTGAATTATTCATTCTTTTATATCTTCAGATTTTTTTTTTTCTTAGCAGGGACAAATGTGTGACACTACGATGTTTTGTACTCCTAGATAAGGATGAGACAATGGAGGTATTCGTTGGGGACGTGACTTCGTACGTCCTCCACAATTTGCAACCTGGCACCACATATGACCTCAAGGTCTACGCTCAGTATGACGCTGGTCTGAGTGGAGCCTTAGTTGGACAAGGAACGACATGTATGTAGCTTCGATCTTGGAATTCGGCACATTCTTAAATACTTACTGCTTTGCCTTGTTTATCATTAAATCCAATCACAAAACGAACACTTCCTTTACCCACCGGACTCACTATGATTATATATACTTGAAGGCTTATGCTATGCTACCATCTTGCCTCCCTTCTCCTCAGTGTACTTGAATGTCACTGACCTGGTGACATACAACGTTGGCTATGACAGGTTCTGCATCAGATGGACACCCCACAGAGCAGCCACCTCGTACAGAATCAAGCTCAACCCCTTTGACCGTAAGTAGAGCTAACCTGTCTCCATCTACCTGGGCATGAAAACATGCTGATGTGTAAAGTCTTGGTTAGAAATGAGAAAATTGATGGAACATTGTTTAGTTCTCGGTGAAGCGTTTTACTCAGCCTTTAAGGTAGTCAGTGATGTGTTTTTCTAGTGCTAAAAAATTGGTCATCCATCATTTGTGGCTTACACACTGAACCCAGAAAACTCTGAATTTGGTTTAATTTTGCCCCTTTCTGGTCACCCTCAAGAGCATAATCAGGTCACTTAAGCAGGTGGTTCCTCTACCAGGGATGAATTTTGTCCTGACTGAAATAGCTTGGCTTCTTTAAGTACCACTTAGTCATACTGTACACATTAATACAAGCAAGAGCTGTTGGTAGCTTTTGGTCTGTATATGGCAGTCATTATTGTTCACCACATCAAGCTCATTTGGGTAGCGCAAGAAGGCAAACATTCTGTAAAGGTAAATTATCCACTGAATCGAGGACATGTGTGATTTTATGCTCAAGTGTGGTGAAAGTCACGTAGTTGTATGGCATGTAGGAGGATTTTTTTGATGAAAAGGAGATGCAGTGTAGTTTCTTGAGCAATGACTCTATAATCAAATGTGGGACCGTGTTTGGTCTGCTGTGTTTGTAGCGTCGAAGCGAGGCCAGCAGGAAATCACTGTCACAGGCTCAGAGAGCCAGTACTGTTTCGATGGCCTCTCCCCGGACTCCTTGTACAACGCCACCGTCTTTGCTCAGACACCAAACCTGGAGGGCCCTGGAGTGAGCGCTAAGGAGCGGACCTGTGAGTGCCCCAGTCTCTCACTCCACCGCTGGTTCATATCCACGCCAACGAGAGCAGCTCAGTCAGTATGGTCAGATTATAACAAGCCATGTTTGTTTTGATTTTGTTATTCGTCGTAGTGGTGAAGCCCACAGAGCCTCCAACGCAGCCCCCAACTCCGCCCCCACCTCCCACAATCCCTCCTGCTATGGAAGGTAAGGACACGGTGTTCCTTTAGTTTATGATATTGGTGGGCCTACACTGTGGCCTGGCCACAGGGGGAATCCATTAGAACATTCCATACAGCGCTGGTGTCCTTCAGGGGGAGCAGAGACAGCCCCCAGAGCACCCCGCTGACAGGCCAGGGGGCCCATCTGTCAGTCTTGTCTGCCTACGGAAGGCTAAGCAGTACGGAGCCTGCTGGGCTAATGGATTCAAAATGCTACGTGCGGTTAACCCCGGGCTATCAAGCACAAGCCAGCCCTGCAAGCATTCCGACAAAAATGTGCAATTTTACATGCAGGATTAATGCACATGGTCCTTCAGGGAAGGAAGGCACTGCGTATGTTGTAGCGGACTTTGAACTGTAGTTTGTTGCTATTGCATAATGTTAAAAAATGAGCTGAACATTAAACGGTGAAATTTGAATTATTGATTCAACTTCAATGACTTCAGTTATCACTACGTAATGAGAATTCATTGTCATCTTTTTTTTCTCTTCAATTTTCAGTGTGTAAAGGTGCCAAGGCCGATCTGGTGTTCCTCATCGATGGGTCATGGAGTATTGGAGACGACAACTTCAACAAAGTTTTGAATTTTGTGTTCAGCACCATTGGTGCCCTCGATGTCGTAAGCCCTCAAGGAATGCAGGTGTGTGAAGATGTCTTTCTTGGAGGCATTCAGCTTTTGTATGGGGGGGTGGTCTGTAACAGGAGTAGTGGAGGATTGTTCAGCAATTCCATGAAAGCTTTGGCAGATAAGCCTTTGACTTCTTGGCTTGCAGATATCTTTCGTGCAGTACAGTGACGATGCCAAGACAGAGTTCAAACTCAACACCTACCATGACAAGGGGATGGTGTTAGCCGCCCTGCAACTTGTCAGTTACAAAGGAGGCAACACCAAAACAGGTACCCCCACCCCCAGGTTCCTGCTCCATGCAGTTGTAATGGATCTCCATGTGCTCCTTGGGCACCATGGCTGATGAGTTTATAACGGCCAGCCGCCCATATGATACCTGCTGGTTTCTTCACGTCCTGTAGAAGCTATCTGGTGCCCCCTTTAAAATGACACAGTTCGGTTCTGCCCTCATTGAGTCTGTCTAATCTAGGGGTGGCCCTCAAACACGTTGGTGAGAAGGTCCTCACCCCAGACAATGGCATGCGGAGAAACGTGCCCAAGGTCTTGGTGGTCGTCACAGACGGCCGCTCTCAAGACGAAGTGAAGAAGAGTGCTTCGACGTTGCAGCATATGGGTGAGTGCATAAGGCCCTCTCCACATGTCCAACCCCCCCTCCAGAATGTCAGTTGGGAGAGGTCTGTAAGTAGAGTCTTGCTCTTCCAGGTTACAGCCTGTTCGTCATTGGCGTGGCTGATGTGGATTTTGCTGAGTTGCGTAATATCGGCAGCAAGCCCAGCGAACGACACGTCTTCATTGTAGATGATTTTGATGCTTTCGCAAAGATTCAGGATAATCTCATCACGTTCATCTGCGAAACAGCTACATCCAGTAAGACAGCCATCACCTCTGTATTTTAAACCTTTCTCCCAGAGATTGTCATGGTTTCCCAGACTATACCTCGCAAAGTAATGCACCATCTTTTACTTCTACCTCAGCTTGTCCTTTGATTTTCCTGGATGGATTTACATCACCGGGTAAGAAGACATTTATTTCCTAAAGAATTCAGTAGGCCTAAGACTGTACAGCTGGCAATTTGCAGGAATTGTTTGAGAGTTTACGTATGTCCATTGAAGGGGGATGTGCAAAAATAATCAAAAAGTAATGTGATCAAGTGTTTGAGGAGCAACTGACTACTTATAATAGTGGGTCTTGTATTGTTTTAGTAACTATTCTACAGACAGCCTGTCCCTTTAACGAATTTACACATTTGACCAGTATTTTGAAACTCAGATAGCAGAAAGTTCAGAAACTGGCTTTCGATTGATTTGAGCAATGTACTCTGCAGGCTTCAGGATGCTGGAGGCTTTCAACCTCACTGACCGGACATACGCCGCCGTCAAAGGCATCTCCATGGAACCAGGGTCCTTCAACAGTTATGTAACCTACCGGCTGCACAAGAACGCCGGCCTCTCCCAACCCACAAAGTAAGTCCAAGCTGACATTGAATCTCAGAATACCCCCCCCCCCCCACACACACACACACACACACACACACCTATCTACCTACCATGTACTAGAGCTGGCTGGCAGTGATTATCTTTATAATGGCCAACCGGGGTTTGCTGTTGTGGGTTCTGGTTCGTGTGTTGATGTGTTGGACCAGTCCCACAAGTCTGTGCAGCCGGTGGAATGAGGTGTTACCAAAGACACAACAATTTCTGTTTGAATGAGAGATTGCCTCAGCAAAGCCCACCCTCCTGCTCCATGGGGGTAGCCACAGAGGTCGCGACCTGCAGATTTTTCACCCAGTGTAACATCTCCAGGCACCAGGAGGGCCAGGCGGATTGTGTCGAAACATCCACAGCCAGACGATTCCTTTGTTAATTTGTCCATAATAGCTTTTGTTTAGTGCGTGTGTTGTAAGTCAAGTAAATGTGCACAAATGGAAACACTTTTTGAATTTTTTTTATTATTAAATACTTCCAATATGTTGTGACTCTGTTGGGACTGTTGGCATTTGTGCCAGATGCACGGATGAATAAATGGAATTTTTTTCCCACTTGCATGTGTACTCTGAGTTGTCACGCTGCCTGTTTGCCTTGCAGTAGATGGTCGACAGTGATAGTCACCCCATATCACTCACAGACGATGAGACATCAAATGAGGCCATTGGGGCTTCTAAGTACAGGCCTTTTTTATACCTAAACCTGTTTTTTTACCATTTTACACGGGGCACACACAGAAAGTCTAACCTTTTGGAAACGTCCCAGAGTTCATTGTCAAATGTGTTACAGCTCCAGCTTAGGTTTTTATTTAGACTCGAGTGTTATTTTTGCAGGGAGATTCACCCAGAGGGTCTGCCACCGACCTACACTATCATCCTCCTCTTCCGTCTCCTCCCGGATACACCCACAGAGCCTTTCGACATTTGGCAGATATCCGACAGCGGCAACAAACCGGAAGTCGGAGTCACTGTTGACCGTAAGACCCATTCCTACTTCTTCTAACCATAATAGCTGCCTGCCAGCTGTGAACATTGAGGTTTTCCCCTTCCCCCATCTCCATCATGAAACATCAGCATTAACTTAATGAGCTCCAGACCCCAGAGCTAAATTGACCTCTAGCAGTAATTAAACCCTTATGCAGAAGCTACATACCTATGTATAGACATCCCCAGGACAGGCCAGTGCAAACAGCAGGCATTTACGGCATGTCTACACGGCAGACTATTACGTATTTCGCCTGTATGACCGTCTTTCAGTTACTCTCTGCACATCTAACACCTTCTCCTGCTTATTTATCTCTTCAAGCATCCAGTAGGACAATCACATTCTACAACAAGGACACCAGGGGTGAGATGCAGAGAGCTACATTCGATAGCGAGCCAGTGAGAAAGATCTTCCACGGAAGCTTCCATAAGGTAAATTTTGTTAGTAGTTAGCATGCTGCTAATGGGCCTCTCCATGCAACGAGTCAGAGAATCTGTTTTCAAGTACTACAGTCACTTCTCAACTTGCTTGAAATTTTATTTGATTTTCATAGCTTGGGCTGTGAAGTCTGCTATCTGGTTAAGCCACAACATTTAAGGTTCTTTTTTTAATGCAAGCATTTTTGTGTCGTGTAACTTTCTGGGTGGGCCTGCTCGAGCCACACAGCTCTCGAGAGTAAGTCCAGCTCATGTGTTCCAAGTGGCCTAGTGACTCCCATGTCCCCGTAAGCCAGTACACAACTGTTTGCAGATGAACTGCCATCCTATAAGAGGAGTATCCACCCTCATGTGCTACTTTTCCTGAGCTCTCAGCAGCCTGGTGGGAGAAGCTATTATTAAAAACAGAGAAAGAAATAATGTGCTTTTTTTTGTCAAGCAGAATCAAAAACTAAGCTGATGATGTAGGTTCAAATCCAGACACACTTGATGTGAGAGAGACCACTGCTTAGGGACCAACATGGCATCCAGGCCCTAGGATACAATGACAATCACAACCCTTAGCGAGCTGGAAGCGTGACTCGGCCTGATTCCTATGACTGAAGGCAGAGGAATCAGGTGAGCTGCTGGAGACTATGAATTGCCGGTCTGCTGTAAGATGTCAGGATTTTGCTGGATTCATTTTTTTTGAGTTTGTTTTGATTTATTCTATAAAGAAACTTGTGTACCTAAAAGTGGTTTTATTTATTTCTCTCTCTTTGGCTTTGGTTGGAGGACTTGCTGTTTAAACTAATATACTAAGAAGGTGCTTCTAGACAGATTTTTTAAACCAAAGTGCTGAGTTCCTCATGCAACAGTTCAACCCCGGATTCAACACCCCACATTTCTCCTCAACCCATCTCCATCTTTCCCATCTTTATTAATAAGTTTATTTTGTAAGGGATGGATCAGGAATCTTTCCCAACAGCCAGGAGCGAGCCGCTTCAGCCAGAGAATGTTCTAGCTACTGTTTCCACAGCCTCAGCAGCGATGTTAGACTCTGGGGGCTTCATCTTACCAAAATCGATAATAAAGTCTCGGACCATTCTGTTCAAGAGAAGGACCAAATGGTTTGAGAAAGAAAACAATTTTACTGGAATAGTGGAAGAACTCTATGTATGTAAACCATAGAGTAAGATAAAAAAAAAAAAAACAATCAAGAGAATTTTTTTTACCAGACTGTTAAAAATGTGCTGCCTTTGGTATGTGGTGCTTGGAAAAAATTGGGTCACTTTTGTAGGCATTGAACAGTTGCATCAGAAAGCACGTGCAGAGCCAATCTGGGTTTTATTCCCGACCTCCTGGCTCTCTCACCATTTAATAGGTTTCTGGCTTTGCTCTCTGTTTCTAAATTTTGGTGACTTTCACTTACGGGGAGGTTATCCCATGCTTCGATTCACACAGCACATCACCTTGGACTATGAACTCGATCTCGCAGCACTCAACACCTAACTCGCTGATTTGCATCATCCGCCAAGATCCTTCACCCTGCGACTGTTCTTGGGTCATCGACAGTATCGCTAATAACAATTGCAATTGGTGGGAGAAAGTCAGCGGTAAAGCCAAGGTAAAGCTAAGGTAAAGCCAAGGTAAAGCTAAGGTCTGCCTAACTGATAGAGACAAGGCTGAAGCAGAGAGAGGGAAGGGGTGCTTCATTCACGTGGGAAATAACAAGAAACCATTTTAGAATCAGAATATTATATAAACTGGGAGGAAAACACCCCTGTCATGGCAGTTGTTGGTACGCTTCACGTCCTTCAAAATGAGATATGAGACTCACCCCCCCCCACCCCCCGGCCATGCATAAAGCAGAGCCAACAGGATTTAGCCTGTCAACCAGCATCTCTAATCCCTTCAGTTAGAATGTGCAACTTCTCCTCTCTGAGTGCTTTGGAAAGCCTGTAGCTCACTTCATATATTTTAAAGGCACTTTGTGTGTTACAAATTGGAGAGCGGTCTACCTTGTGCCGCTTTTTCAGAGCAGGTCATAGATTTTAAAAATGATCCTTTGACAGACCTTGTTGTGCGATGGGAGATGCTGGAAGATTCCTTGCAGGTGAATGCTGACAGATTCACATTCATCTCCCATGGCTTAGTTAGGCTTCTCAAACTGAGGTGTTATTTTTGGAGGGATGTGTGACTCTTTCTTAGTGAGGGGACAGAGAAAAGATTTGCCACCCCACAGAGGCTCGCGGCCCCATTTTTAACATGCCCAGGAAGAATGCGTGGACATTACCGCACGGTGCTCTGACCGAAACATTTTGTCATGTCAGACTGCACAAACTCACCATTATCTGGAGAGGAGGTGTCGGCCGGTCAGACTTTCCACTTGTGGCTCAGCCTCAGCCAGCATTCCCGTGCAATAACGAGAGCGAGGAGTGAGCGGATTGGAAAAAATCAAAGGGGCTCTTAATGTATGACTTCTGGTTTTATTTGCTGGGAATGAAGGTGGGGGTGGGGGGGGGGGCAGTAATGAACGGGTATATTTTCCCAGGCCAGGGATTGGACAGACCGTAGAGTCTGCTGAACTACTCCCTGGTCGAAAAAATCTTCTGAGGCCCCAGGTGACATTTTGTTGGGAGGCCCAGAATTCCTTGAGAGGGCCCTGACCTTTGTGCTTTCTGCTTTCTGTCCTTCCTTATTTCTGACCAAGAATAAAGAACATAGTAAATCTTAACAGATTAAATTATTTTAAAATTTTATTTTTATCCCTCTCTGTAAAACGTCATCATCGCTTGTATGAAAACTCCTGAATACTGTTCGGGACTTTAGGCCACCTATGGACTTGTCCTTTTCATAAGGGACTTGGAAGGGCAGAAATGCTAGCTTGCTGTTGCATGAGAACATAGATGCAAAAAGTTGTGCGTATATGTCGCTAATGCGCTGCACAAGAAAATCTAAGTTTTGAGCTGTGTAAGTTGTTAATAAACAATAAGAGCAGATAATCTTAATACAGGACTCCAACTTCTACAGCAAGTTCTCTGTTAGTGCAGTATAAATTAGCCTTGTCTTGCTATTTAATGCGCAGGGGTTGGTGCTGGACATAGCAACCTGTTGCTTTAGCTGTAGTCAGAGATAATGTGGGGAGATGGGGCACTCACAAGGCAAGGCCAAGAACAATAACGTAGGCGTGAAGAAATCATTGAACCCAGTCAACAGCAGCAGAAACGAAACCATATGGTGGCTGTTTCTGGACCCCCAGAAGCCATGTAAGCGGCATTAGCCGCTGTGAACCAAGCGTTCTTAACAAAAGAGGTCAACTAATTCCAGACTTGCTGCAGTCACATTGTTAGCTGAGGGTGGGAAAGTCAGACATTTCCTCAATGCAGAGGTGCAGTATATTCTCAGTAAATTAAGTTGCGCGATGGTTTTCCTCCAGATTTGCAGCATTACCATCTTTTATGTTGGAATTATATGAAAATGACACCTCACCCATGCCATTTAGCATTCACACATTCTCACACATTCCGAAAGAAAGATAAAATGAGCGAGTACAGATTGTGCACCTTAATGATAGCTTTCTACATGCTTTGCTACTGTATTCTCACTGCTGAGATACTCCACACTTTGGTGATGTAATTTCATGCTATTTGTCCCCTCCAGTTAAGTCACCATGAGAGAGCCGTCGTGGTTGGTCAACCATGGCCTCGGTTGCCAGAGAGGTTTCCCAAAATGCTATGTGCGGTTTCCAGCACCCGTATCTCGAGCTGTGGTTTTGAAAAATGTGCCATAATGTAAGAATGTTAGCCAAGTGCATTACTGGCGTGCGATAGACACCCTACCACCCCAGACATTCCTACTTTTCCTCAAAGTGCAACTGTTTGTAAGAGGAGCCTTTTAACGGTGTACCACGAAATGACATAATCGCTAGATGTGGCAAGGCCATTCTGGACAGACACCAGACGATATTCAGTATGAAACCTTTTTGTGGTTGAGATTTATGGAAAGGGCCTGTGTACTATACACCACATGTAAAGCACCGTTACTGCATGCTGCTGGATGGGAGGGAGATGAATGAGGTACACTCTCAGTCCATAGTGCAGACGTATGTATTTTTCATCATGCTATGAATGGAAAAAAGTTGCTGACACAAAGTTTCCTGTTACAGTGTAACCACCAGTATTACCTTACAGTATGTAATAATGTACAATTAACTTAAACCCACAGGGACAACACTGGAGGGGATATGAGATTTTTTTTTTTTGCAATTATCATTTTCAAAGAGGAATAGATTGAGTGACATGAATGTCTGCTTTTGCTGGGAAACTCATCGCTCTGTGTGTCTGTGTCGCCGCAGCTGCACATGACCATCTCTCCGAAGAGCGTGAAACTCAACGTGGACTGCCAGACGGTGGCCGAGAAGGAGATTAAGGAGGCCAGAAATGTATCTGTGGATGGCACTGAGACCCTGGGCAGGATGAGGAATTCGAAAGGTTCAGCAACAGTGAGTAAAATCCCAGACGCAAGTCTCAGGAGTCGAAGGCTCAGCTTCCAGTCCTTCTGAATGGTCCTTTCTCTTCATCCATTTGCATTGACTTGATACTTAGCATAAATGATTTTTGTGTGTGTGTGTTCTGTGTGCTGTGCTGCGCAGTTCCAGCTCCAGATGTTCGACATAGTCTGCAGTGCAGGCTGGACCAGCAGGGACAGATGTTGCGACCTGCCATCGACGGTGAGAATTTATTTAATTGTCATAAAAATCTGTGCCTGTGCCACCAGACGGTGTCAGCCTCTACAACAGTCTTAACAACAAATTTCCATAGTAAATAAAACTCCCAGGCTGGGTTCATCTAAATCGAGGAACAACCGCTAGTGGACAGATTCAGGTTTCCTGCTGTAAATCAGGGTGCGATTAGCATGGAATGTTCATCATTATTAATAAACATGATTGGCTAAACATGATTGGCTGCAGCGCGTGTCACCCTTCAGGATGTTCAATTTGATCATTCATCGTTCGTTGAGATAAGTGACATTTTTGGAGAGAGGACACAGTGAACACTTCCTATCCCGTATGTGCATCAGCCTCGGTTTAAGACAGGAAGAGTCTGGAATACTCAGGAGATACCCTCAGGGAGCATGGAATTCTAATCAGGGGTTGGGCCATGAGGGAAGGTTGTCCGACCCATCAAATTGCTATCTCTTCCTCAATTCTGCCATCTTTCACCATCAGAGAGATGAGGCGAAATGTCCCGCTCTTCCCCACTCCTGCACATGTGCTCAGGATAGCATTGGACCTCAAGGACCCCCAGGACCTCCGGTAAACTCATCACATATCTCCGTCTTACTTGAACTACACCAGCCTTTTGGTCCCAAATGAAACTGTGAGAGTGTTTGGACTTTAATTCTGATGGGTTAGACAGATCAGCGTAACGTTACATGATAGCAGGGATTTTCTTTTTTTTTTAAATGCTCGCATTATGATTATGTAAGCATAAAACAACTGCAATTATTTGTGACATTAAATACAAGCTGCATTTACTTCTCTACTTCAGGTTATTTACCCAGGTTGTTTCCTAAGGGCACTATTAGCCTAGCGTTTGAATCATTACTGTGTTCATAAAGCTGTAAAGAAGGTTTTTTTTCCCAGAAAAAAGCAAACATTTCACTGGGAAATATCGTCTCACTGCTGCGGTGTGCTGTTTCCTTGTGTCTGTAGGGTGGTCCTGGTATAAAGGGACCCCGCGGCGAAAGGGGGGACCTCGGCCCGTCTGTAAGTAGCTGCTACCATTTTACATGTGCGTCTCACATCTTGTCAGTCACATGAACAAAAAGGTGCATTTGGCGACGGCAGAATTTCAGTGAAGCGAGTGCAGAAATTGACAGACGTGTCCCATAATTCCCAGAGTCAAAACACTTTAGCTGACAGCTACTATAAACTATAAAACAATTACTTTGCATTGAAGCAGCAGCTGTTGGCTTCCAGTAGCTTCTTTCCGCCAGCAACAGGCTATTCAGTCTAGAGGTACTCTTGAGAAAATGGCCTTGGGAAGTCAACTGCTTGGCCTTTAATTTGACTGTTTGCTTGTTTGTTTGTTGGTTGTAGGGCCCCATGGGCCCACGGGGGGAACTGGGCCTGCCAGGACCAATGGGGCCACCAGGCCCACAAGGACCCAATGGGTTGTCTCTTCCCGGTGAGCCGGTAGGTCACATGCCGAAGAGTTTCACTTTGTTTGTTTCCAGCTTCATCTCTCCTGTCATAAAGCACCAATTCAAGGGCCTGCATTTATGTTCTGAAGAGTCAGGCTTTTGGAACAACTGTAGCTAAAGGTCTTTACTGTCAGTATATCGCTGTCTGGAAATAATATCACATTGTTTTTTAAACCATCGTTTCATTTTAGCAGGGATACATAAATTAGCACACATTAGATTATCCCCAAGTGCGGATAAAGAAACGGGAACAGGCTTAACATAAACTGCTGATATTTATCTCTTTGTGACAGTGTATTTTTCTCTGAACTGAACAATTGCCCATTCGTTGGTATTGTGCACCATTTACGTAATTAAACAGAAATACAATACTTTTTCATCTTTCTTGATTTACCGCAGGGCCGCCCGGGACCCAAAGGAGACACTGGTGATCCCGGTCAACCTGGACGCCAAGTAAGTACAACATCAGAGCTTGGCGTTCGCTGAAAGGGAAACCAGAGGTAAAAAATAGTGGTATTATTATGGATCCCTTCCACATGGCAAGTTTTACTGGGGAAAAAAAGTCATTTTTATTTAAGACACACACTGATATAGCTATACTGGCTTACAAAATAGTCAGATGGTCACAATGCTAAATCTGCCGCTACCTAGTACTCAAAAGACTTAGCCCTCTAATTTATGAAAGTACGTTCTACATAGTGCTCCTTTTGCAAATTAGGTAAGATAAACTATATAGATCTCAGTAGGAAATTTTGCTGTAATTTGGATAAATATGGTCCATGAAAGGGGTGGAGGTGCATTATGGGAAATCTGTTTTGGTTGGATTTATAGCTTGCTGATTGCACCACAGAGAAATGATGCATAGAACGCTAAGGGAAGACATGTGCAGAGGGCCGCATGTAAATGTCAGGGGCCAGGGCTTTCAGGCATGGAAAGGGAGTCCCAAGGCTACATGCCACCGCGACCTGTATTTGTGGGGTGTCTGTTACCCCTGTCCATTTTCCCAGCTTTTAGATTAAAGTCTCAAGGAAATGGTGTAGCACTCCAGTCAAAAGGGGCTCAGCAACTGGGAACTGTATCTTTTGATATATAAGGAGTTACAAGCTTCTGTTTTCTTTTAGAGACATTTTACTCCATGTCAGATGGTTCCAATCTTTAGCGTAGAGATGAAAAGCAGACTGTTGGAAGCCTCGCAGTCACAAAGTGATTCTCTAACGAGGACTATAGGGGGCAAGCCGAACTGTGGTTATGAAGCAACGCTCGTGTTGCGCAGCAAGGGCCTTAAACCAATTTCCCCTCGGTAAAATTATTCACTCCGAATGAAGGCTGTACAGAAGGGTTGCTGTTGCTGTGGGAAGATGACATTGACAGGCGCCTATGGATAAATAATGACCTGCAGGCTAAGTACAGTAAACCAGGCTAGATATGCTTCATTTTTTGGTAGCTAGAACCAAATTATCGGGGATAGGAGGAGTGTATTAGCATTAGTACAATAAAACTTATGAAACGTTTGGCCCATTCATTTCAAGTATAGGTCTTGACTTTCTTAAGGACTTTTTTGAACACTCTTCTATCCTCCTAGGGTCCGCCTGGACAAGCTGGTTCTGTAGGCCCGGTCGGACCAATTGGACAAAGGGTAAGCCAACAGTTACATTAGCTGATGATTTACAGAAATGCAGATTTTTTTTAACCTTGAACTGGCTATAATGACATCATAAGTCATTAAAGTACAACATTATATTTACTTATGGGCATGATTGTTTTTCTTGTAGTACAATAAAGTCAAGTCATTAAATCAGAGGAGGCTACATTCATGAATGTTATCATTGGTTGCATTAATGTAGGGACCCCCTGGAAAAGAAGGACTTGCTGGACCCCGGGGCCCCTCAGGTCCAATGGTAGGTAACCACTGAAAAAAAACAGGACACACTATCAGTGGTTTGTTTTTCTTGCACACGTGATTAATTCAGACCATGTGTCGCTAATAGGAAATGCATGCTGTTTCCCACAGTTCCGATGGCAAAATAAATAGACATCCTAAGAGCAAGCCGGCTTTATCTCCAGCATCTTGACTGGTTTGCTTGTACTATCATTCCTTCCCTAGGGAAGCCCTGGAGCTCCTGGAATGCCAGGACCTACTGGAAAACCGGGAAAGCCAGGAGACACAGGGCACCCTGTACGTACACGTTTTTTTGGTGCTAAAATGACCCTGGCGGTATTTTGAGGATCCAAATAAGATGGGTACATGACTGACTCCAGCAAGCTGAATAAATACAGTTGGTACCAGCCCATTGTAATCCTGAATATCTGAAGGTCGGCTTTGTGGACTGCAGATGGAGTATTAGATGTTGGTGTTGTACTGTATATTAGCACATTTTCATATGGACTGACTAACCATGGCAGGAAGCAGATGTTAAATTTCACCGTTTTACAACAACCGAAAAAGATATTATTTGTGCCAAAAAGCTGATTCTGAGATGGAACTGCATGAAGCTTGAATGGGAGTTACAGATACATACTTTTAGAAATATGGAAAGTACATTTCAAACTGAACAGCACCATGAGGCCATTTAACTGCATGTTAAAAGCTAGAATGAGTAGCTTTCTAGAGATGCCCCTTAATATATCAAATTACGATAAAAGAACAATGGATTCACCGTTGAGTTCTTTACTTGACTGTTTATTGTATGGGTCACTATAATATGGTAGTCTACGAATGAATGGAAATCAGCAGTCCTATGCATTGAAACAAGTTCTGTTAGATCTTGTATAATTTTTATTCATTGAGTGATTTATAGTGTCTACAGTGGCTTTTCTTAAACGTTTGTCTGTTTCTTACTATAGGGAGCCATTGGCCTGAAAGGAGAGAAAGGTGAAAGGGTGAGTAATGCAAACTGTTCACAAGGTATATTTTAGTGTCAGAGCACATCTGTGCTTTTTGGTGTTAAAATATGTTCATGTTCATTTTAGGGGGACTTTGCATCTCAGAACATGATGCGATCCATAGCCAGACAAGTCTGTGAACAGCTGGTCAACAGTGAGTCGCCCATCACGTTTGTTCTGTAATGTAGTGAGTACTATCACGGTTAGATCGATTGTTGGCTGACTGTGGTCCTCACCAATGCTTTTCTCAGGTCAAATGAGCAGGGTTGACATGATGCTGAACCAGATCCCCAACGGCTACCGTAGCAACAGTCCTGGTCCTGCGGGGCCTCCTGGACCTCCTGGGAGTACTGGGTCTCGTGGCGAACCAGGTCAGCCAGGAAGAAGTGGCTTCCCAGGAACTCCAGGGTTGCCTGGGCAACAGGGAGAGAGAGGTGGGTCCTTTTCCTACTTTTATACATTACTGCCTAATTCACATATAACGGACGAAGCATATTTTTTAGTGTCTTAGATTTCTGTTTCCTGAATAATTCAGGCCTGATGAATGTTTTATGCCTGCGGCCATTTCACAGTAACTGCCGTGAGTTATTCTCGAAATTTGTGCGGCGCAGCGAAACGCTGATATCTCCGACTCCGTGCATGAACACTTGCATATGTTCCTGATGTTATGGTCTACATCAATCTATCTAATGATACGGTCGACAACGACATGATGGCGCAACGCAGAGCCTGAACACCAAGTTCAGGCTAAGAAAAAATAGGTTTTCTGTCTGTCTCACAGTTTCCACTTTCCAGAGCATTTCCAGTGGTTTCTGAAGGATGGAATGTTTCTGTTGAACGCATGGATGCATTAAGTTGTGGAGATACTGATGCCGCTTAACTGAAGAGTGGTTCTCTTAATGACTTAGGGCCACCTGGAGAAAAGGGTGAACGAGGTAGTCCAGGGACTGGAATCCGAGGACAGAGAGGCCCATCCGGACCACCCGGTGAGTGCTGATCCATGAAAATCCTTGCTGATACATGTTCTAAACTGAGGAGATGCCTGTTTAATGGTAGTGGAGTGGGTGGTGTTCTCCCTCCACACGCTGGGGATGGATGAGACGTTAATTTCTTTCTCACATATAGAAACCATTATTTTTTTCACAGCTGTTTCCAACATGCCGCATTAGTAAATCTGTCACAGGGCTTCTTTACGACGTCACATTCCTCAGCTGAGACCTAATTTTTAAATAGCTGTAATATTTCATTGTGCGACTGAATCGGCAATCTCCCAGTTGAAATATTAGTGCCCCAGTCCTGAAAAACAGTGAGGCAACATGCACCTAGATGGATCCCATGTTTCATTTGGAAAGGTAATCATCTGTCCTCAGTCTTTAATCGTCACATCTGATGGTCGATTATAACTGTTTGAAAGTCAAAGACACTTCATACAATGACCACCGATAAAAAGCTAATTGGAAATGTGTCCTGCCGTGTTAGTAGGAGTGCATGGAATTTTAGGCATCCTTGTCCATAAATTAGTTAACCACTCCATATAATGCCGATTGATTTCACTATAAAAATTCACATACATTTAACTTTTTTTGTAACCCACTCCTACACACAGCTTTCATTTTCTGGAAAACTTGGTCCATAAAGCGAAGTTATGACTTCATTCCTCCAAGGGGCTCGGGGCATTGAGTCCGATACAGTCATCCACCTTAATTATAGAACAGCCAGCCTTCCCAAAACCACTGGATCCCCACGGGGCTCTGCTTTATTCCACAGAGACTTGGAAATCGCAGTCGCTCAGTCATTGATGTCTACGGACCAATGGGATATGGCCAAATCCTTCTTTTTCCCCATAAATAATAAGGAACACTGCCAGCAAGCAAGCTCACTGGTTCACTGCTTTAGGTTTTTGCGTAGCCTTTCATACAATAGAGGCCCCTGGTGGCTTCATCCACAGCACATGTGCTGCTGCGTTTGGAGAGCAAGAGGGGTGGGGGGGGGGGGGATTTCATATCCACTGTATCCCGTCTAGACAGACTGGGGCAGGGGGTAGCTTTACACAGATCTGGGTTTGTCTCCCCTTAATTGAGCAGTCTAAATATTTAAATTGCAGTGGTACAAACCAATTTTCCCTTCCACTTCCAGTTGGGATTGGATGGTGATGCCAGTGGATCTTGAGTGTTTGTTTTTCACCCCGCTTCCCTTTCCAGGCCCACAAGGCGAGTCGCGAACAGGACCTACAGGCCCCACGGGCTCCTCCGGGCCTCCTGGACCCCCAGGTCGTCAGGGTTCCCACGGCATCCGGGGTCCACCTGGTCCCCCTGGATACTGCGACTCCTCCCAGTGTGTGGGCATCCCTTACAATGGACAAGGTTACCCAGGTAGGTCGCCACATGCCCATGCGTAACAGGAGTAATATTGCGAAAATGTAACACTGTATGGAGTTAAAATATATAACGTGACATTTACAAATTTCAATGCCTATCTATAGTACCTAGCTATGACTTAAACTGTCTTTGAAATGTATTGCAAGTAGTCAGATAGTCTGACTAGCTACTATTTTTTTAAAAGAATAAAAAAAGAGGAAAGTTAGTTTTCGCAGAACGCTAACATGCTCTTTAACCTGTTTCAGGTTCGGCATAGTTCATTTTATAAGCCGCCTGTGCTGCTTTCACTTTGAAACCCAGCAACACAAACAAAAAGTCCTGTTTCTGTGCTCATTTGCTTATGAGGCGCTATGGATAACCACCATGGATATGATTAACGAACACGGCTGACCACCGTGAAGGGAACCGACTGGTACTAACAACACTTTACAGCAGACATCGTGGCCTAGTGGGCTGTTTGCATCTTGAGCCCACACAGCAAGCAGAAAGTGAGGGATATATATATATATATATATAGAGAGAGAGAGCGAGAGAGCGAGAGAGAGAGAGAGAAAGAACTTCACTCTCGGAAGGAGCATGTGAAACTACTAACAAGGAGGATTTATAACCAAGAACAACAGTGTTAACATGGTAAAACATTTGAGATGAAATCTGTAAATAAACTAATTGTGCATTGTAAATGATTTTTGTTTTCAAATGAGTTAACATCCGTAATGAGCTTGTGCCTTATAACCTGCTGCTTGCTGAATGCTCACATAACCTCCTCCTTCAAGCCTGATGTGACACATCCACCCTCTGCTCGGTCCAGACTGAAGCACGCAGTGTTTGTATATTATAATCCTGGGAGTCTTTGTAATACTATTTACTAAGATTTTGTAAGGTGCTTTTCTCTGTTTTTTTATTTGTTTGTTATGATAAATTTATTTCTAAAAGGTACTAAACACTACAGAATCATTCAGGGGTGATTTTTGTATCAAATGCCGCGAGGGTATAAATTATGTGTTAGTCAGTCATTCGCGTTTTTTATGGGAATGTGGTCATACCTGAAAGTCTTTAAATGCTTAGTAGTCTGTAGTGTGATCAATACTTACCGCAGTGCCTTACTTGAGCTGAGGATGGTTACGGACACTGTCACCTGTCACGGCCACACAATTTGGCTTTTACGTAAAAGACTTGTATCCTAGAGTGGGATGTTACCATTGAGTAGCGCAGCCAAAAGCCAGAAGTGATGGTATTTCTGCATGCAGAGTTGCTGATTAAATCCATGTTCATTTGGCCAAAACGATATTTCCAACCAGACCGCTTCCAGCCTGGGCCTGAAACCTACGTAGTGCCAATCCCAGTGGAACCCTCAGAAGACTATGAAACAGAAATTCAGTCACAAATCCAGCGTGGAAAGCGGTCACTATCAAGAGAGGGATCCCAGAGGATAGCACCATAAAACAAAATTAAAGAAAAAAAAGAACACGAGGATAATGCCATTTTTTGCCATAATTATTAATTTTTTATTTTCCACATATGCTTGCATTGAGGTGAATTTGCACCGGAGTGTAAGAACATACCTTGGGTAATGCGTGACTGTGGCGGTGGTGAATATTGGCTGAATTTGCGAGTCTTTCATTGAAAACCTGTGAGCTTGCACTCTGTACCTTGAAATGTCTCTGCTTGTAAAATAACTGCGCTAATGTGTTTACTACAGTCCTATGTTTAATGCAGTGGTGTCAAAGTTAGCATTCACATGGAAGGTCAGTGTGTGTTTCAGCGTTAAGGCATCAGGCACCGCGAGGTCTGGCTTTCACTCAACATTCATCACGGTTCATCACAAATGTCTTCATGTAAAACTGTGTGTTATGTCACCATGACTGTATCTGGGGTAATTGGTTTGGGATCTACCAAAAAAAAAAAATTAAAACATCAATACTGCAGTTAATTTCCTTTTTTTATTTTAGACTAAATATTTATCAGTTTTATTATACCAACTCACAGCTGATTTTACCAAAGGTGGAATTGCATGTCTGTGTTGTATATTTAGTAAGGGTTTTTAAAAATCAGAATATATAGTTGTTGTTTTTTTTTTTAACCGATATTCAGCGCAGTTGGAATTGGTTGGCAACTCTATGGCTATAGAATTGCCATTTTAACTGCAAATTGTGAATTTCACAGCCGTATTTTCTTATTTATTTCTGACAGAAGAGGCATTTTTCAATAAAACTACTGAAAATGTATCATCTGTGTCCATTTCACATTTGTAAAACTGTAACAAAAAAAGACAATGATAAAGAGGAAAAAAAAATGGTGGCATGCAATGCAGACTGTGAGTTTTGGGGTTTGTCAGCTGAAGAGTTGTATTAAAAATGAACCATACCTAGACCGGCAGCTGGTCTGCTTATTCTGTACACTCAGCCGTGGTTGTTAGTGTCTGTGCAGATGAACCTGCTTCTTGTTGGTCAGCTAAGTAAGACCACGTCCACATCTTTATTTACTTTTAAAATTTTGGGTCCTTGTAGTATATGATAGACTGTGTTCATGGTTCTCATCCGCAAAAAAAGGATTCCCTGTCAACGTCTTCTCAAAACACATTGGTTCATGCAGTGGAAGAAAAATAAAATGAACCTCATTGTTTTTTCTTTGTCTTGTTGAATGGAGATGAATACGAATTTGGGAGAAAAACTGTTTCTAAATTCAAAGCCTGGCCTTCATATTGGCCTTCATATTCCAATGCAGCACAAACCACTTAGTGCTAAGGGGGAAAAACTAAATACTGATGCCAGTAGAATTATTAAACATTTTAGTAATACAATACATTTAATTCTAAACAAAAAACATGGTTAGTCACATAAGGATTATATATATATTCCAACGTTTTTCAAGAGACGTTTTTCAAAAGGTTATATCTGAGAGGGAAAAAGTATTCTTCATTAAACATTGTCAGGAGGCAAATGAACATCTTTAAAATGTTAAACTTAATACTGCACTACTGTAGTGACGCACCCTGTTCCACCGTGATGGGCTTGTGATTTAGTTGGGTGTGGGAAACGTAATTTCACGAATAATTTAAAATGTACATAAGCCTCAGTTTTCAGAAGAAGTTCCTGCACATTACATGATGACCGGTCCGTCACCCAGAAACATCCAAGAACACTTTAATTTCAGATTCCGTGAAGGTGGATACATTCAAATAGACCTTTTGAAAGCTCATCCTTTGAAGGTTGATGGTAAATGGTACAGGATTTTCCAGAGGTAATACGTGCAAAAAATGCAGAAAGTCTTTCATAACAGCAAAATTACAGAGCATGCCAGGGGTGGGTGGGGTAGATAAAGTAAAACATTAGTGTCCCAATTTACCTTTGTGCTTCATCCATCAAAAATGTGTACCATCCCCTCAAATATAAACCACAGTAAAAAAGACTTTTATTGACATTAGAATATTTCAAAATATTTTACTGCTTAGCAGAACAGAGTGTTTTATCACAAGTTTATTACCAGAGTATTCCCACAAAGATATGGGTGGCAAGCTTTTAGACTCTGCACATCAGCTGCAGACAGATTAATCCAGTAATAAAAAGACTACAAAGAATTGTGCGTTTTTATGTCACCAGATCTTACCGATTTAATTATTCCTGGTAAGTGGAAGGTAGTAAAAGGATAATTAGCACAACACAACTAATATTATAATACTGTTAGGCCCTAAATATATTGAATAGAGGTCCAATTTAGTTGGTGACAAACTATGCTAATAAATATGCTAACAGCTTCATATAATACGATAATAGCTATAGATTTTACGTATTGAAGTATGTAGCCGACGTTGACTTCGCTGCTTCACATACATTATGTTAAAGCACAAGCAAACCACAGAAATCATGTCAACACTGTCATCCCTCAATCCTGTAGTATATGTAGCAGAAAGCGTGATATACCACTCAGGTTTCGCCTAACTTAAAACACGAATTACCTGTCTATATAGTAGGTGAGGGGCAACTATTACATTTGACACTTTATGTGTTTTTACACCTCAACATTAATTGAGCCAAAGCAGGAGATCAATGTCCCAATCCAGTCATTACTGCCAACTGCCACATGTTGCTGAATATGCCCTGCTTGTAAGGGAATTCTCTGCTCGTGGACTTTGGCGTTTCTTGAAGGGGAGGAATTCTGCACTTTAAAAGGTTCTCTCCAAAACCTGTGAGTCACACGACCCAGGTCCCCCGGCAGGATCACGCCATTTGCGAGATGCCAGGTGCTTGTCGTTTGCACGCATGCCTCATACCTGCCGGGCCGGCAGTAAAAAGTCCCTTTTAACTCAGCCATTTCTGTAAATAAATAAATATAAATAAATAGGCCTTAATGTACATCTCTGCTCCACCTTTTTTTGCAGACCTGCACGTACGTACTGGTGTACACCTCATCTCAGAAGCAGTGCGGGGTGTCGGAATGCTGATGTGTTTTCCATCCAATAATGACATTATAACCAAGCACTTTTGACAAAGCATCAGTGGTGCAAGTGTCTCAGTACATGAATAGTACCTATAATGCTGGCGAGTGCAGTCTGTGCCTTCTAGGAAGAACCTGCTAGAAACTGCATCGTATAAGTCATGGTCGCCAACTGTCTCACATTTTCAGACTCACACACTCATGCAAGAAATCTTACAGCAACTCTGTATTATTCCATTATAAACCTAAAATTAGCTACATCAAAAGCTCTGGGGTAACTGGCAAATCCTACAGACTAGTGATTAAACTGTTACATACATATATATGTGTGTGCAGATGTGTCTCGAATTGAAAATCTCACTCCAGCCAGCTAACCAAAGTCGGCAACCCTGATAAGTACGCAGCTTCTGCTCAGCCAGCTACAGCTTTGTACATAGCAGATGGAACTGGTGGACTCAGGCAAAAGCCTGTATACGTGTGACACGACACACTTTCCTTACGTGTATCGTGCTTTTATGCTGGCAACTGGCAGGTTTAACAAGGTCAACTTCAAACATGCCAAAACACAAAGAAAAATTCTTTGAATTGCACTTACTTCCTCCATTTTCTTTTCCAATGGCTAAAGTGAGGTGAAATAATTCCAGTTATTAAGATGAATGGTGCATAGTTTGAACAAAAGGGAAAGATCTGGGGTCACATATGAGCACAATACCGTATGTAAACACACAGGAAGAACCTCAGTGAGTTCCGATACCATTCTTGCAACACCCAAAGGTCACCATATTGAAAGTCTTTAAATGCTTAGTACAACCCTGGAGGTGTGAAGCTATGGCGCCATTACCCTAGCTCCTGTGTAGCGACTTTTGCACCTCTTCTTGCGCGTCCTGCCAAGTGCCAAAATAGCAACACTCTTCAACCATTTCTATATAAAGGAGTGAAGGTATTTCTCGTAAGAACTTGAGATACTTGGCACCTCGATGTCATTAAGGCATGAAATGCAGTATTTTGTGGAATCACAGGAGCTCAGCAGGCTAGGATGCTGTCCTTGTGATCACAAGATCGGCAAAATGATGTCACCCTTGGGGCCGCCGCCGTTCGCCCTAGGGACTGGCGGACTCCAGCTTTGCACTTCTACGTCTCTTTGGATGAAAGCATCTGTTACATAAATGAAAATGTAAATTTCATGGGAAAGACATTATAAACATGGGGCCCGTAGCTGAGTTTTCTCACCATACATCAGGGATTAGAAATGCTTAGCCTTCGTGAAAGTGAGCATAACTGTGTTCAGTGTTTTTAAAAATATGCTTTGAAGGGCAGTTTCATGACTTGCTCTTTATCTGCATTTATTGCAATGCCATTCATCGCATGCTGGTCTGCCAGAATCCGCAGCTTTCAAACTGCATCTCTAATTATTCTGTGGCAACTGTTTTAACTGGGATATTTTCCAGTGATTGTTCTAGAAAAACCTAAATGGCTCCAATCCTTCCTCTATATCTCTGAAGTTTGGTTTGTCAAAAAAGTGTCACCCCATTGTAAATGTACACACATCTAACAGTGTACAATGGCAAAATGAAGACAGAATATCTGCTAGAAATACTCATATGTAAAACGCATGCAGAAAATCACTGTATACTTTAATAGTCCTGGTTTTTGAATTTGCATGTCACCTCTGTGGGTGTCCTGCTTTTTAAAAATAGTTGAAAGACAACTTTACTGTTTTAATTACAAACAGTAGTTATTTACATGCTTTTGCAAGTCAAGGTTGCATGTTGTCATGACAACGTACAGACAGCTTTGCAAGAACAGAGCGTACAGTGGGTACGGAAAGTATTCAGATACCCTTCAATTTTTCCACTCTGTTATATTGCAACCATTTGCTAAAATAATTTAAATTATTTTTTCCCTCATTAATGTACCCACAGCACCCCATATTGACAGACAAAAAGAATTTTTGAAATTGTTGCGCATTTATTAAAAATGAAAAACTGAAATATCACATGGTCCTAAGTATTCAGACCCTTTGCTCAGTATTTAGTAGAAGCACCCTTTTGAGCTA
>JAODUD010000026.1:22082335-22109823 GCA_026784285.1 Stomatorhinus walkeri
TAAGTTATTAAGTTCTTCCCAAGCAAGCTTGATGGGCCGAATGGCCTCCTCTCGTTTGTATAGTTCTTATGTTCTTATGTTCTTATTACTGTAAAGCACCAGGTTTGCTCTTGTACAAGAGTCCTTGCGAGGGCTGTTAATAAAGAGTGCAGCGTTTAGAAAATGCCTCGCTTTTCTGCCTGCCGTTCTGGAGCCTGCTGGGCACCGCAAGGTACTGGTTATGGATACCTCTGCTGATGAAGCAGGAGAACCCAGAGAATTTTGGAGACTTGCGTGTAAGTCTGAAGTCTGAGGGTCCTTTCTGGTAGCCCCTGAGTGAAACATGGGGCAGCAGGTGAGGTTATGTGAAAGATGATCTCAGTACAGGCCAATTAGCGCCCACATGGATCCCACAGCTGGGGTATAGACTAACGCCTGTCCTGGAATTCAGTTTTACGCTGCTGCCCAAAACCAAGCTCTATTATTCATCTCAACTGGCAAGTAAAGGCAGTCAAACGGTATATAGAAGCTACTGAATCTGTTTCCATGACATCACTGTGCCCATTTCCGTAACTAATTAAAACACCGCTATGACCGTGACGAGAAGGAATGCTGACTCTTTTAATCAGTGTTGATCTGTTCCTTATTTATTTCGTATTTGTCATTTTTTTCTAATCAAAAATCTCCCCCATTAAACTCTGTCATAAGTGTAGGATTTCCAATAATCTGCCAATTTGCTGGGGCAAATGGAAATGTCTCCTCAGAAAAGTGAAACATTTGTTAAATGAACCACGATTGGCGTGTTTGGTCTGGGAAGAGCTGCTGAAAAGTGACCTCATGCTGAAGTTGGGAGTTAGGCGTTGACTGAACTGGGCACCATGCCCTTTCACAAGGCAGCTTTGGTAGTCCTCCCCCGGGGATCAATGAGGAAGGGGATCTCGGAATGCCATTGGCATCTGTCTGCACCCCCGCCACTTGGCATTGGTGCATTCCAGCTTCCAGAACTTACGTCACTGTTTCTAGCCCAGTCTGCATAGGGGTCACCTCCAGTAAGTGGGTTAAGCAGAGTCTCCATTACATGTATGTAGAGTTTTAACGATTTAACCCGTCAAGTCAGGAAAACTCATTAGTCATTTGCGTGCCACAAGATGTGGCAAAGTTACTTAAATGACCTGGAAATAAAACATTCTGAAGTTTGTTGAATTCAAACAATCGGCTTATTTTCTTTTTAGCTGATGCTTTTGTTGAAAAGTAAATCCCAATTATATTTTAATATATATAATATAATATATTGTAATGTTTTATTGGCACAGAAGAATTCAGAGCTGTACATGCACATCAAGACTCATTAGAGGAGAATTTCTGCAGCTATCTCTTAACTTTTACATCAGTCAATCAATTAAAGTTTGTAAACTTTGCATGCGTATGTATAGATACATTCCGATCCTTTCAGTCCTTTCAATGTGGACATTTAAAAGGTTGAGAGGTCTGCTTACAGGATAAGGAATACCCAAATTGACCTTACTTGATTAATTCCTGATTTATTTTCATGCTTTCGCGTGTGTGTATTGTATCCACGAGTGTAAAGGTCTCATTAAACGCGAGTTAAGGAGAGAATATTAAATGTGGGAGTATTACTGAGTTTGTGTCCTTGTGAGGCCTCAGATAAGACTTTGTGAGTGAATGAGTTGCTGGCCTCTGTGCCCTGAGCAGTGGCCTGCTGGCATGTTGAGGGGTGGAACTGTTCCCCATCGATGGATTTGTGGTCACTTTGATTACGATTCTCCAGTCCAGTGGGGTTCTATGTGCCATTTTTTTTTGGTAGATTTGTGCCATTTGTGAGTAATAAATCCAGAATGCATATGAGGTTTGAAGCTCCATCCAGCAATTATGAAATAACAACTTCCTGTTTATGACGCAGTGTTCGTTTGCTTTGTAAATCTGTGCATGATTTTCCTGGGACAGGTGCACTATAACCGTAATGTTCTGTACGATTGCTCAAAACAGATGGAATGGAGATTGAGTGTATTAATAAAGACCTATTTGTTAGCATGTTAATGATCTGTAAATTGGTTTGGTCATTTCTAATGAATTAAAAAGGAGCCATGGTGACCATAGCCAGTATGAGTAAAATGGATGGATGGATAAAAAGGAACTGCATGGCAATCTTTGAGCATATGCAGGGACTGATGCTCCAGAGTATCTGTGTAGTAGTATGGCTTTTCATCAAGGGTCCTGGAAAACACAAAGAAAAATTCCAATATTCTACATAATGGGCAGCTGGCAACGACCTACATGTAGTCGAGGATTAGGTACTGCCTTTGTGGAAGTGCAGGTGTCCCAGTGCAGGTCCCAGGGAAGCCCTGCAGTTGTACCTTTGAGTGATGCAATGAACCTGATCCTTTAAAGTGGCCATCCGATTTAATACAACATGGGCAGTTAAAAAAGACCACCCCCCACCCACAGTTTGAATCCTGCTGTTCATTTTACAGGACATTCCTCTAGTGAGTGGAAAATCGCATAAATATATATTTAAGGATTCTCCCAGTCTGGTCATAACATAATGTCATTAAAGGAATTATTTACATGGAACACAAGTGCTCCATCTTTCCTGCAGGAAGTTCTGTATATCAAATTATGCTGGAATGCGGTAAAAAAGTGTTCTTCACAAAGCACTATGGTGACCGTTTCTTCCTTCAGCCTCTCTGTGTTTCATAAACAAGTTAATCAGACGTGGATCAAGGGAAAAAGGGCCGATAGTATCACTCCCCTGATGGATGTTCTTAACTGGCTCTTCCACTAAGAGACAAGTATGGATCTCTGACTTGTAGGGTCAGGAATGAAAAAAGGCATCTAAAGGGAAGCAGGGATTTTTTTTTCTCCCTTGAGTCGGAAAACACGTGTCACGGTGTAATTTTCATAGCAGCGGTCATGTATCTAAGCACCGCTCGCAAACAAACAAGTTGACAAACAAAGACGTCACACAGCAAGCCTTCGTTTTACTTCGTAATTTAAACATGGTATAATTCATGCGATCCAACAGATAATTGTTCAGAAAGTGTCTTCCAAGTGAATCCAGAGATGATTTAATTATTGTACTTTAGTTAACTCAAAGAGAAGCTGGTGAACATGTACGTGACCTTGGAAAATTGAAATGTTTGCAGGGATAAGTTCAACGTCCGTTTTTCTCCTGGGTCGTCCAAGCCAGCAAGACAGAAGGTGACCCATCTGTCACCCGAGAGCCCTGGTACCTTCCTGTAGGTCACAGCCTGCCACCCGCGGCTGCACCCCATCCCGCTTCAGCTTCACATTAGCAAAAAATAGAGTTTTGAATGGTCTGTAGCTAGAATGCTGTGCCTGTGATCAGTAGGTTGCTGGTTCAAATCCCTGGGTTGACAGAGTGAATTCACCATTTGTGCCTTGAACAGGATCCATAGGCCCTGCTTTTTGGAAAAAATGTGCTTGCTTTGGATAAAAGTGTCTTCTAAATGCAATATTTATGTTTGTACAAGGGGAAATTTTGAGTAACCTCTGTGACTGTCAGGAACCCATGCATCAGCAGTATATAAGTGGAACATTGAATTTGGATTCTGCTTGAGCAGATCTGTTTTTTATATAGTGGTAAGTTAGGATCCTTCAAGCTGCGTGTCTTTCTGTTAATTTTGGAGACTAATGTAGGCTCCTCATATGAAACTCAAACAGTAGCAACTGGCTCTGGTTTGTGTTTGAAGAATATTGAAAATGTTTATGCACTTCAGAATAATTTAAACCAGAAGAGTAACGTTTAGTGATCAGTGTTTTCTTCGTGTAAAACCCTGTAAGTCCCAATACTCCAAATAAATCCCATTTATAAAATTTGTTATATCTTATTGAATTTTGCTATTGCCGATTATAATAAATACCAGAATTTTGACCTTGTTTTTTGAAATGACTTCTTTTTGGACAGACTCAAACCCTTTCAAACCCTTAATTTCAGTGAGGTGTTAGTCTGCGCATCTGACCAGCACCAAGACTTGGCACAAAAACAATGTTACAAAAATCAGATTCTGAAAATCTAGATAATTATTTTAACTGCTAGTCTGATTCCACGCAAAGGGATATTGCTACACACTGTCCAAAATGTATTCCAGCACATTCCAGATTGATGAATATACAGTAAGACGGCAAATTCAAGAAATTAGAAGCAGAAAATAGTTTGGATGTAACCAAAAACACAATGCTCTCATTTCAGGACCACAAAGTTCAATGGCAAATAAATTGGATTCTTTAATAAATAACACAGGTGCTGTCCTCCTCCAACAGGAAGAGCTGAGTCATTGTTTTGTTTCCTGCAAAATACACTCCCTAGAACATCAGTCGTAATTTTTAGGTCAGGTTTCCCCCGGCAGAAGGTTGACCCTTGGAAGCGGATGGCTTTTCAAACATGGAATGTGTAGAGGATTGGCCAATCACGGAGATCCTGAATCTGGAGTTACTGTGAGCAAACATGGAATGTGTAGAGGATTGGCCAATCATGGAGATCCTGAATCTGGAGTTACTGTGAGCAAACATCTGAGTCCAGTGCCCAGCTTGAACCTCTCTTTGGGCCCACAGGCAATTTATAATCTGAACCTGGGATAATTTTGGACATGCTGCTTACATAGCTAAACTGGTCCCACAGTTTGTTTAACTGTAATCTCTTGCCTCATTTGATTGTCAAAAAATGGCTACATCCTCTGAAGTCTTATCAGGGTTTTTTGAGTAGTAATGTTACAGTGGCACACTCCTGAACATTTCTGAAAATAAATATGGCAATTTTGGCACCACCCAGTGTTTCCTTCTTGCATAAATATCCCAAGAGAGTTGATTAAAGGGAGTCCCATCAAAATCTTTGCAGAATGTAGATAATATCTGTCGTTTTTGTCATAATGTGGAAGAGTTAGCATAACTGGGAAAAATGCCACAAACTGCATTGTAAAGGAATTATATATGGTCTAGTTGCCTCACGAACATCTTCATCCATAGATACTTGCATAATTTTCAAAGACTTTATCCATTTAAACGGCCAGATCCTCAAGCAAATCGGGTCGGGAACATTTATTTAGGGTAAAACGTGCCCTTCTTTGACCTCGCAGTCCCAGTTTCCGGATACTTGCCCAAATTATTAGCTTTTACACCAGACGATTCCCGATGAAATGCGACCGCTGAAAATACTGGATAATGGTTTGTCAAAATTATGCTAAATTATACTGTATATAAATATTTTTAATACTGTTGCGTAGGATCTGATTAACTTAAGGCAAGTTCTGCCGCATCTGCTGCTCCAATGATCGCTGTAGGAGAATGCTATAGTTACAAAGTAACCCCCCACCATGTCGTGCGGCTTTTCATTTAGGGGCTGCTGTGATGGGGGCAGAGGGAATGGGTGGGCGGGGGGCGCTGTTAATATAGTTTCCAAACAGAAGTCCTGTGGCCAGACATTGGCTCTGACTAAGCTAGGAACCCCGTGGCGGATAGGAAAAATCCACATTCCCAAACGATGGTTTCAGGCAAGAATAACAATGACAGAAGGACCTGACAAACCGGGAGAACCCTGTACTGTACTGTAATGCTGGGAACCAAGAACCAGGAGTGACAGGGGAACTGGGAAGTTAGGTAACTTTATCATAATTTCATATATCATTTTCAGCTGGTCGAAGCCCATGTGGCTCCCTGGGCAAGTGTCACTTCTGGCGCCCCCTGTCTGAGACACAGTGAAATTAGTTTGCTAAGTCAGCAACCCCCCAGAAGCTAGTGCCCTAGGCAGCTGTCTATGTCACCTAATAGGCAATTCAGTGATCAAAGATATGAAAGATCTCTGTCTGATGAAAAGTACTATTTAAAAGTACTCCCACTTTTCCATTGGTGGTTACATTTGTAACGGTGGATCTGAGACACGAGAGCTCCAGGCTCTGCTAACCACGGGACAGCGATCATACCCTGGCAGTCCCCAGATCATAAGCTCACCGTTCTAACATCTGGCGGCTGGACAACGAGCCCAGACGAAGGAAGTGGAAGGAGGGAGGAAACCCAAACTACAATGTTGACGTTGGATAGGACTGAGGGACGCCAGTCCCTCTCTGCAGATTGATTAATGAGTGCGAGAGAACCTTCCTTTGATGCTAATTAGTGCAGTTGCCCTGCTGAAGGTTGGAATACCGAATGTCAGGAAAATGAAGTGCAGGCCAGTACACTGTTGGGCCCTTTTCAGGGGTAAGCATTAAAAATGCCTTTTTTACGGAATTCCCATATTGAAATGCTTAGTCCGATCTGTCATATTTTCATTGACGGACAATTCTAAACACTAATCATGGAGATACTACTGTTATAATGTAAAAAACATTTTTCAGAATCAGAAGACGTCAAACAAAAGTGCCTGACTTGATTTTCAAAGATGAGACTCTTAAAAGCAGCATGGGATTGTTCTTTGAACACAGAAATCATAAAAGGAGGGGTTTATTTTTCCTAAATACTGCCTTCTGTCATTCGAGAAAAATTTGTTTAACAGCTCAAGGTTTCTTTTCAATAATGCCATCATATTAATCGCCTGGCTTTATTAGCCAATTAAGACTTATTGTGAAAGTCCATACTGTCTCATGGCTGGATGATTTTTAAATTTTGCAGATCGCTGAGATAAATCAGATAGGTCTTACAGATGGTTATATGGGTGAAACAACTGATCCAACCCTATGTTTTAGACTAACTATATTGACAATATTGTATATTGAGATCAGATGGAAAAATATTACGTCTGTGTGGTCTAAAAACATGTCTGATCTTTAAATCAGGTTTTTTAAACACTGATGTTTACAGTTGGGTATCTGACCTTGGATGGGGGTCGGGTATTAAGCTGACCCTCCCCCATGCACATCTGAAGATTGATGTGACATTCCACTCCAGCTGAAGGGGTCCTGGAGCACTGAGGCTGTGACACAAGGTCTGGGTTTTGTCCCTACCAGCCCAGCCAGCATCAAGATACCAAAAACTTCCGTTTCCATCATGTTCAGTGGTACCTTCTACTTTGTCTCATAATGTCCAAGAACAACCAGAATCTTCTAGGGTCCAAGTACCGACAGGTTGAATTAATCTGACAATTTTCCATTACATATACTGGCAAAAATTCCAATAATTCTACAGAACTGCCGTACCTTCAGAAAACGGTCATCATCTAGTTAAATTTATGTTACCAACACTGGAGTTTATGCCTTCATTTCTGATTCAAATAACCATGTTCCAGTGTAAAAAAATGCATACAAGGTGGTTAGGATTCAAACTTTTTCCATATATCAGCTAAAACAGCCCACAATGTATTTGTGCTGACTGATAGGTGTGGATTTTACGAGACGCCAGAGACTTCCCAAGAGTAGATAATTATCTTTGCAGAGAACCTGAACTTTCTTGTGTTTCAGGATGACTTTCCAGTCTCCTAAGGAAGAGATCACTTTCTGGTCTGGAGTATCAGCTTTCAAGAACTCATGGTCAAGAGCAAATGGTTTATAAAACAGTCTCCTGTTAGATTTGTTACCATAATGAATCCATCCATCCATCCATCCATCATCTGCCGCTTTTCCGGCTCAGGTCGCGGAGGCGGCAGTCTAAGCAGGGAAACCCTGTCTTCCCTCACCCCAGGCACTTCGTCCAGCTCCTCCGGGGGAATCCCGAGGCGTTCCCAGGCCAGCCAGGAGACACAGTCTCTCCAGCGTGTCCTGGGTCTTCCCCGGGGTCTCCTCTCAGTGGGACATGCTCCGGAACATGTACTTCTACAATTTTAATGTTGAAACATTGCTGTGCTTTTTAATTGGCTCAATCATACATTCATCACACCTTCTCCTTCTGACATACATTTCATGCAATCAGACACATTCCATTTGCCTGGTCGTCTTGCTCTTGACATGAGCCTTTTTTCCTTTGAGGCTCCAATCCAAACCTTCACATTAATTGGCAGCCAAAAAAGAATGGAAAACAATCCGGATTTTAAAAACTGAAACCCCTAATGTCAATATAGTAGTTTTCTGTAATTTAAAATGCCGGTGAATACCTTAGCAGATGAGACCCCTATAATACAAACGGGGGGAAATCATGAACAGTCAGGATCACCCAAACCACCTACATAACATGAATGTATACTTACCCTTGCTCCCTAATTCCCTTATCAACATCTGCACACTGCTGTCTATCTACGGATTACAGGGTAAAAGTTCACTCCCAGACATAAAAACGCTGAAATTTCACAGCGATGGGATACACAGCGCCATAAGAAAACAAGGAGGATTCTCTGTTTCATACTGTGTACGACTGTATCCGCCCTGGTTCCCCAGGTACCAACAAGATGTCTGTTGCACATGCAGGCCTTTTTAACCCCAACCAGATGCTCCTTCAATTTTTTTTTCAACACCCCGAGCAAATTCCTGCCAGGACAGAGCGGATGTCTTTGGAATAGGGTTTCCAAACCCCCACACCCCCATGAAAATGCACTGTGGGGGGGTGTAGTTAAGTCCACCAATCCCGGCTGAGCTGTCACTCGTGCTGTGGAGTGATTTCATCTTGGTCTTGTCGTGCTGTCAAGTCAGATTTCTCATTTCTCTAAGACAAAGTGAATGTTTGAGAAGATTAATGACACACATACGAGGAGAACGTGAGTGAAAGCTTGATTTTATGTTTATTGAAATACACTATGCAATGGAAATAACAAGCAGAGTAAGCTGCCAGAGGAACTGAGGGATAAAAATCTAAACCTTAATAATACACCTTCATTTGATGTGGGTTATTTTATCTCACTGAACCACTGGAATAATGTTAAATGCAATTACGACACACTTCCTGTCTCATCTGTGCCAGACATTCTTAGAGGAGCTGGTGGGACTGGAGAAAGCCACCGAGCTGGGTATGTTTCCAATTGAGATCTTAGAGTTACTAAGAGATGAATGTGTTTCCAAAGGCCATTGTTGTGCTGTACTCAAATTTAGTACCTAGAAGTTGATTTAACTGTCTTAAGTCAGAGAACAAGCACTAAATGTGCCAGTAGAGAAGGTTGGGTGGAGAAAACTACAAAGCAAAAGAAATGAACTATTTTATGAGTAATTTTATTCATTGCTTTTCCACAGAGGCAGCATACAGTAGTTTTTTCTCATCATTAAACCATGACTAAAGCAGTTGATTCGTCGTTAACTGCACTGCGGTTTAACTTGTTATCAGAGCTGCACATCCAACAGGCTGAGACTGAGTTCATGCAAGTCATCACCTGGTAAAAGCTGCATTTCCTCTCAGGCCTGTCACCTGACCCTGTCACCTGACCCTGTCTCCTCACCCTGTCACCTGACCCTGTCTCCTGACCCTGCTGGCTGCAGCTGCATGTTGTCCATGAGGCCGTATTTCATGCTGGTACAGATTAGTAGTGTGCAGGGAAGAGTCGCTTTAAGGTCCATTAAAGGGCTTTGACATCCCTCCATTCTGCGATGATCCATGAAAATGATACCACAAGATTGTCCTGGCGTATGAGGACGTGTGTCCGGCCATCAATAGTGAAAAGCATCCAAACGGCACCTTTCGGGGAGAGCTAGAACACGAACAATGGGATCTTTGATACAGATATGTCATTCACCATAAAATCCACCATAAACGTGCGCTTATAAGATTTTTAAAACATGTTTTTAAAGCCTAAGAAATTGTTAAATTACATCATGGTCTCAGAATTTATTTATGCAAATTAATTTATGTGATTGAGTTTTTAATGAATACTAAGGACCACTTAAAAGTCACTTCAAAGTTCGATATCACTTCCCTCTATGGGACCTAGGAGTGGCAGGTGATGGTGAGTGAGAAAACATCAAAACCAATCAGTCACACCAGTGGTTCGTGCCTGGGGCACCAGCGCCCCCCGCAGAGAGGAGAGAGTATGGAAATATTTCTTTTCAGACACACTTGTTGAGAGGTGCATAATGGATCTCTCAGCTGGCTTCACATTTAATAGGATCTAATTCTATCGACGTGACTGAAGAGACTGTAACTTTTTATATTCTTCAGTTATATGTTTTGATTTCTGTTCATCAGGCTGCCTGTATTATGTAAGACCAAGGATACAGTACTGCTTCTGTCTCTCAGAATTGAACAGTTCATTAACGCTTGTTAAAGCAACTCTTTTTTTTCTAACGAAAAGCACATTTTGTTCCATTTCCATCTTACTTAAATAGCAATAGTTTTAGCACCAAATTTCAATTGCCTTAAAAATCAGTAACAGTATCATTCATATGAAACAGCCACTTCCACTTCCTATCAATCAGCCAGCATTTATTTAATTGGTACTAGACCCACGCTAGTCCTTGCAGATTTCTGTTTTAATTACGAATACTTTTTTCGGTCTTTCATCCTATTTTTTACTATGATTTCTAAAAGGCGGAAACTCCCTCAAGGAAGCGTTTTTGTGTTTCCCATGAGCTGCTCAGTGCTGTACGTGACTTTCAGGCCATCCTTAATAGTGCAACCAGAAAGGAGTGCAGAATTAGGTAAAATCCCCAGTGATCGACACAGAGAAGTGGCGCTGCCGGCATTCCCGTACGAATTAGTAAATCACATCAATTCTATGTGACTTCTGTAGGGATGGGCGATATAAAATAATAATAGACCATATTTAATTTTAAAAATATCGGGATGGCCATTAATATGGAGTCGTCCAACATCACTCCCCCCCCCCTGCATGCACAGTCTAAAACCAGTAAATCTAAAATCAGCTACATCAAAAGTTTGCAAACTCTACAGATTATTAACAGGGTATTAAAACTGGTGCACACGTGTAAATTATTGTATGTATTGTATTGAAAATCTGACACCAACCTGCTGACCAAAAATTAGCAACCCTGCACTGTTATAACCAATGTTCACATCCACTAATACCGTCGCGTATCAAGCGAGGAGTTTGTGTGTGTGTGTGTGTCTGTCTGTCTGTCTGTCTGTCTCTCTGTCTGTGTGTGTGGATTAGGTTTATATTACATCATGGGGGCCAAATGCCCCCCCATTATGTGATAAAAAGCTGTTATTTTGACGTTGTGGGGAGCATTTTCCAGGCGGCAGTCAGGTCAATGAAAAAACGTGCCTTCTCGATTTAGTGAGCATTCACTGTGCCTCTGTTATACTCTTCTATTGCAGAGAGTCTGGTACAAATTGCCATTGTAAATGTATCCGATTTGTTTGGTAGTTCACTAGTCCTGCATCAATACATCCATTCTGTCACATTATATGAAACTGGCCAGGCCCAAAATGGTGCAGCCCATTTTTTTGTGTAAAAACTGTGGATGAAGCAGATATTGTTATATAAATGCTGCCAATAAATATGTTGATTTTTTTTCTTCCTCATATATGCCGACAGGTAGGAAAATGCACCTTGGTTTTGTTTGCAGTTAATTTTTGTTAGCTTTCCACTTTTGGAAGAATGGTAATCGTTAGCTAAGTCAATAAAGGGGCCTGATTTCTGTTTCATTAGCCCTGATTTCTGTTTCATTAGCCCTGATTTCTGTTTCATGAGCTCTTTGGTCAGTCACCTTTTCGCATTCACACATAGAATAGGAACAAAATGCACTGGCAAAGAAGTGAAACACTTTCTCACGACATTTTTTCCGCACTCATTCCAATAAAAGCTCTTATTGGAGAAACCAAAAATAACAGCGGGCCGAGCCGGCCTGTTCGGCGTCTGTGTTTCATCGCAAGCGGCCATCGGCAGATGCCTTTATCGTTACGGTTGTCTTATGATTGGGGGGGGGGGGGGGTAAAGGTAGATTTTCTCCATCCTGGCTGATTGCTTGCGGGAGTAGCACGTGCCACCCGCATAACTCGGAAACAGATGGCACATTGTCGACCACATTTGAAAGAATGTGCAGATTTCGGTAGTTATTATGGTACAAGGTGTTTTATGAAGATGGCAGTGGTCTTTCACACATGCGCATTTGCCGATTTTGCCGATTTTGATCTTTGAGTGGAGATGCCCTTCATGTTCGAATTGTGGTCTGTGCCTCTTTGGGGTCGACCTCTGTTCCCGTGATAGGAAGGTTGCTGGTTTGAATTAAGTGCTTGACAAAACAGTCACGTTGCTGCTGAGCAAAGTCCTTAACTAGGTGTGAGTATCATTCCAAATTCCTGTGGGAGAAGAACGCTACACCCATCACGGGGTGCTAATGAAATGTCCCCAGCTTCTTTGGTCTAAAACGGGGCAGCGGCATTGAGAGAGTCATCCATCACTCTTCGAGAAGCAGTATAGGGTGAATATGAAATGAGAGTGAAGGAAAGGAATGTGTCAAGATTTCATGCCTTTGATATTTACACAGCTGGACATGTCTGCTGGAGGGTCTCAGTCCCTTAAAGATATCACAGCAGCCCCAGGAGGACAGCCTTTTAAATCTTTGTACAAGTATATGAGCATATTTAAATAAATCTGACAACCAGTTACACTAAAATGTTACTTTGAAGGTGAATTATAACAAATTAATAGATAGAAACAATTTTTAATGACCTGAAGTCAGACCAGGAGGTTGTTGTTTCTGTAGCATGGGAAAGCTTGTGTGAACAGTGGCTAGAACATTCTTTAGCTTGGAGTAGAACCGTGTTACCTAGCTGTCTATGTTAGGAATTGCATGATGGAGGCTGGATTCTGGAGAAGACCAACGTATAAGCACCTTAATCTAAAATCCTCCCGAAAGTCCAATTTCAAAATATTTCCACATCCTTTCTCTTTGCTCTAGAAATTAACAGAAAAAGAATATGATGCTGAGCTTGAAATAACAATATGGAACGAACCTGAAATGTATTTGTTCCACTTCTCGCAGTTTCCAGCTCATTTACTGACACAAATTATCATACATGGACAACGTCCTCTCCAAATAAATAATCTGTTAGATGTTGCAATTTCCCTCCAGACCAGCAGTTGGAGTTATTTCAAAAAACACTCTGCTTCTGGCCCCGCCTCCCATACCCACAGAAGGAGTAAATCATATTTGCCTCTCAGCAGCTTATTTAACTTAACCATCCTGCCCCCAACATTACAAGATGTCCGAAATAAGTGTTTAAATTAATATTCTCCATTCAGCTTTGATCTGACAAAATAAACAAAGTGGATTTTTGAATGCTGTCAGGGGGTGGGGAGACATTACAGTTTATTTTGAATAGCACACCCTCTACAGCGTGTAAAATAATGTGGTATGAAGATGAGCCTCTTGGTGTAAACGGTTTATAAATTATTTTATTGGCTTTTGTTTAGAAGCTGGCGTTGGTGGTACACATGCACACACGTGTACCATACAATGTGTATCTACCCTCTTTGGTAAGCATGACAAAGATCTCATGTCGTTTTCTAAATAACTTAAAAGCTTAACTTTAGTGCAGGGTATGAACTTTCAGTGTTGTGAATTAATGTCATGGTGAATGGCATGGTGAATGGCATGGTGAATGGCATGGTGATTTTTTTTAAACGCCTGATGCAGTTTAGCTTTCATCAACCAAGGACTACAGACTGAAAAGTGAACGAGCTTCCACTGTCAAGCATTTGTTCCAGTCATCACTCCATGGAAATTAGGTGGTCTTTTTCCGGAAGGCTTGTTGCACAAAGTCGCACAGTAGTGTTGAGTTTCTGGGTTTGCTTTGCCGGTGACCAAGGCCGCATTTTTTTGTTCGGTACCATTGGCAATAACTGCTCTAGGAAACTTCTGAGGCCCTCAAGCCATGAGGAGGATGCCTATTTAAACCTCTGATTCTCCTGGCAGGGTATTAGACAGAATTACACGAAGGTGACATTTTTGTAAATAAATTACAATATTTGTGGGGGACATTTGTCATGTTTAATTAAATTGCTGGGTTTCAAGTGGCTGGTGGTGCTCACAGGCAGAGACATAAATACATTTCAGTATTTATGGAGAAAGTTCGCCACCAGGAAGGGAATCTTACTCTGTAAATTTGCCGTGTAGGTCTCTTGTTTGCCAGTTCTGCAGCATTTCAGTTACTGAAGAAGGATCGAGGGATTTAACTGAAACTCGTTGATCATACAGTGAGCAAGCCGGCGGACAATGTTAACTTTGTGGCTAACTTTGTTTGGCTAGCTTCCCCTCTCGAAGTAGCCTGACTGGCCGTCCCCCAGTCCTCTGGTTAGTGAGTCCTCATCGGTTCTTTCTGGCCAAACGAGCTGTCCAAGTGAAATAAACCCAAGCCAAACAGCTCCTGTCGCAGACGAATCCTTAGACACAGTTCCCTTATTCCTTTCCGAGCCTGGAAACTATAATCGAGGTAGAGAGACGTGTCAGTGAGTAATTTGATCGTAATGTAGAGTGTGTGACCCAACAATCAGGACACGTGCCATCCGTTCATTCACAACACATGTTCTATGAGTCTTCCTGTTGTCCTTTATGTCCATGTCCCAGAAATGACTGACGCAGGTTAAACAAGGATGGTGTTTATGAAGTAACCTCCTGACGTTCAGGGGAAACACAAAATTTTCCACATCTATGGGTAAGTGGAGAAAAGGTCCATTTCGTACACACTTATTATTTACCTTTCTTTTACCACAGATGAAAGAGATCATGGTTGTGGTCGTGCATTTTTCCCAGAATCCACTCTTCGCGTCCTTTTTTGTTAGCGTTGTTTGCATTTTTCACATTCAGTTAACACATGGTGAACCTCAGCATGGCTGTGGATGCTATTTGTTCTTGTATACTTTGTTGTCGTTCTGCCTCAAAGATCAGTCATTACCGGAATCACAAAAACTGAATAATCTTACTGACACTAATCCTTATTTGCATACTTATAGATAAATCGTCAAGCATGATTAATGGTAATGTATGCGTAGCACTGATGCATAGATGTAATGCTTTAAAAAAGCTTTTTTTCTGTAGCTATTCTAGTATTAAAATGATCGATTTACAAGCAACAAATGTAATGTCTGATGGAGGCTAATGTGCCTGGTACTGTGTTTCAATTTTGGCTAAATTGGTTGGTGTTTGTGGTAACAAAACTTGCTACTGAACAAATAACCACACAGACGTGTTTACATCTTTCTGCAATCTAAGCACATAATGTATTTGTGTCTTAACACCATCTCCCATGTTATTACCCAGTAAAATAAAACCTGATTGTATTTTTGAGGCGATACGTGTCATTTAACAAGAGGCTATGTGCTATTATTATTTTTATTGGGTTGAAGTGAGACACTCTGAATTACTAATGCTGAGCTTCCATCAGCTGATTAATCGTGCTATTACACATTGTGGAATTCATGTGCGTTATGAGGCATCTGTGCGGAGAGTATGAGCACTCAGTCGGGTAATTTCAGGCAACCTTAGGGCCAGTTGTTTTGGGGAATAAAAGAAAATATATTTTCAGGGCTCATAAGCCTTCAGGGCTATAAAATTCACTGACACTTTTGTCAGATAACCCTGGGGTTCCAGCCAGCGCCCTCTGGGGGTCACGTTCTTGCAGAAACTATCTGCCCCAAAATGTGCTTCTAACTCTTGGATTAATGTCCAAGGACATCGTCCAGACCATGCTGCTGCTCCTTAGAAAAATGTCTGCTTAGGAATGAATGGGAACAATGATTCACCACCACGCTGGTTCTGCTCCAATCATGCAGCTTCATAGGTAAATAAACAGCAGCAAAAATTAACGTGAGGCTAAATCTCCGGACACGGGGATCTTCTTCTGTAGCTGGATAGATTCACAGCTGCTTAAACTAGCTTGTAAATTCTACATTATTACCCTCACTTTATTATTACTACTTGTATTAATTATTACGGTGATTGCTCTCGTCCTTCCATTCCCAAATATTTTCACAAGTATTTCACAAATAGGCAGCCATCATAGCAGGATAAAATGTGCATATTGTGTCTACCCGTGAAGATCAGGTTTTATGACATAAGATCAAGGTGGTCTGACGTTTATGTTGTAGTTAGAATTGTAAGTAGAATATATGAAGATGCCGCTTTTTCTGTATTTTAATCCATATAGTAATCTAAAGGAAAATATTTATAGAGGACTGCATGACAATGATGAGTTTATAACCTGCAAAGGAAATTGCATTTACTATGGCACTGTTGGACTTGGTTCCTGTGTTCAATGAGAAACAGATTAGCATGTGTGCAGAGGGCTTATCTCAAAGATAATGTAGGAAAAGAAGTTGGAGGTAGAGGAGGCCTGTGTGCTGGTTTTGCTTCATCAGATTCCTGGAACTTCATTCATCTGCAGAACATCTTCATACCCTTGCATACAGGAGTCTGGCCAGGTAATTACATCACAACTAAGCAGGACTGCATGCATAACAGTAGGGAGAGCCCAGTGGAACCTCGCTGAGTCATGTGAGCATGGTGATTTTGCTCAAGCTGGGAAGTGACAATGAGTGACAGGGAGCAGATCTTGAAGATCTTTGTGGAGCCATTTAAAAACTGGGTATGTGACCGCAAGAGGTCAAATATGCTGAGTGCAAAGCCTCTGAGTGTGGCGGAGTGGGAAAGCGTGCTGATTGGCTGACCTTGTGGATTTCAAAGGCTCATGTCATAAGCAAGAAGTCAGTCCTGCAAACTGACCCCACCTTCATGTCCCAACCAATATAAATGCTGCAAACCCAATGTTTTCTCTCGCCTGTAGCTGGACATCTTCAGCGTCATCCAGAATTTCAGATTCGATGTATCAAAATCCAGTAAAAACCCGTCCTTCAGTCTGTGCGTGCTGAGTGGCCTCTCATTCCGTGAAATGTTCCGCCATGTCAAAAAATCCAAACAGTGTTCTCCCTCGGAGTATTTAATTATTTTTTAAGCCAAGGTCAAAGGTCAAAATCTAATTAGTGTGTGATGACTAATACATGCAATTAAAATAATTAACCAAATTAAATGCTGCACCCAACTTTTAGAACATTACAATTTAGTTTTGAACTATAGCTGATTTCAATCTGGAAATGTATATTGTGTTCTTTAGCAAACATAGGTGAGCGTATACTTCATTTAATATTGTTAAAAACTCATTTTACCCTCATATTTTTACCACCAACATTTTTTCTGTGCTGTGGAGCAGTAGACATGGATGAAAATTTCCAACAAACCTTTTTTTATATATATATATATATTTTTTTTTTTTTTTAAATGGAAACCTCTGATGCATAGTAGTTAAAACAGTGGACTACAATGGAAAAGAAAAAGTTTTGTGGGCTAGACCGGCTCTTATTATTTACTTAGTGGTGTTTGGATAACTTGCCATTTTTCCACATTTAAATGGTTGGAGTAGAACTGTATTTCTACGGGACAGCGGCTCCCCCGAGACGTTCCTGATCTCTCCTCTTCTCACAGAGCATAATGTACTATCCTGAAAGTCCGGTAAATAAAATACACTGATCCTCAGGAAATATGAATCCTATTTTTTGTTGTTTTTTTTTTTGTCTGCATTGAAAAAAAAGTTACATTTTGCACGGCCTGTTGGGTAACCACTTTGGGGCAGATATCGGTTTGTTTATATTGAGTCTAGTTGAGTTTTTTTTTTTTTACAATGTTGCACTGATCAAACTATTTAGATTGCGGACTTCTTGGTGATAAACACACGGAAGAGCCAGACATATAACCAGTAAACAGGCAATATCTGTGCTTTCCACTTAAGTGGAGGGTTGATTTCCTCACCCCAACATCCTGAATGGCATCACATAAATAATTTTTCAGTACAGAGACCCATCCAGATATGTTCAGTCCAATCAGACCAAAAGCATAATAAACCTTTAATCCTACTTAATGGTTTCCGGGTCTCCGGTCATACGAGCAGCCGTCTTTGTTTCATTTAAGGGAGCAATGAAAGATAAAATGCAAAACAGCAGAAATCAAGGAATGATAAAGAAGAAAATAAGGGAATTGTATTACATTATAGTCCTTCCAACAAGGATGAGAAGCAACATGTGGCTTTTACTGGAACTGAACCTGAAGTCTGAATCAAATGAAGATCAAAATCCACACACATTGGAGTCAACGGAAGAGCAACACTGTAATCTGACTTCATCATCAAACATCAAGGGGGTGTGCAGCACAGTCAGTCAGGGGTGGGTGTCTCTGTTTGGGAGGTCGGAGATTTCAATTCCATAGTGGCTGGAATATTGTGCTCTAAACCCCTTTCGCTGAAGGGGTGTTGGATGCAGGCTGAACCCGGAGGGTTGTTGGATGCAGGCTGAACCCACAGGGGTGTTGGATGCAGGCTGAACCCACAGGGGTGTTGGACACAGGCTGAACCCGGAGGGGTGTCGAATGCATGCTGAACCTGCTCTCAGACAAACTTTGTGTGCTTTTATTAGATAATAAACTGTCATTAATACGTCTTTGTAATTGTTCATTCTTGCTGTTGACTTCAGTGATTAATGTCGTTTTTCTGACTCTCCTTGTCATTTACAGTAGGTGATATGTTGTAAACAAATTTTATGCTACACTAAGCGTCCAGTTTATGGGCGTCATCTTAATGTCAGTCTGCACTGTCTTGTGTGTAAAGGCATTTATATTCAGATCATTATAGATGTTTCATATGGCACCAGGGTTCTCTAAGAATATCTTCTTAATGAGCTGGGGAATTGGTATCTCTTATTAAGAAGTGATGAAGTGTCCTGTCTCCTCTTTCAGACTCTCCATATTCACATGTGTGATGAAATAACAGATCATAAAAACAGGGTCAGGAGAAGTGGAACTATGATAAGCTGTCTGCCTAAGATCAGTTTAATAATAAATCTGAAAGCAAAACTGGATGCTTCTTTAATGGAATAGAATGTGAAATTTAAAGTCAATGGTTACTGGGTAAAAAAAAAAAATCTGCATTTCATTTATTTACCAGAAGCTTTTAACCCGGGGCCTGTCCAATGAGTAGCTGGGGGTTAAGGGCCGTGCTCAGGGGCTGAATGGTGAAAATACTCTGTCAGCCCTGGGATTGCGATCAGGGGCACAGCATCCTAACCCACACAGACACCCCCCCCACCTCCCCTCCCCCAAGTCTTACCGTTTTCTCTGCTCATGAAGGGCTTGGAAAGGGATCTTTCATTTGTCAATAGAGAGTGAATGGAAGAATTTGACAGACCTCCCACGAAGGCATGAAACTGCACCGTAAAGCTTTGAGAGGTTTCTGGTTTCACTCATGCCTTGGGTTGTAAAGCATCCTGCAGGGAGGTGCAGATACTTTCCCCCACCCCTGCAACACGGACTGCTGCAGGCTGTGCGTGATGCTAGCGAGTCTGGCTGGCCATTAAGCTCTCAGATGCTGACCTCGCACTGATAAATCACGTCTCCACAAAAATAATGGCTCCTGGATGCAAAGCATTAATTAACACATTAAAGCCCTCATTTAACACCAAATTCTGTAGGTTATATGCATTTTATTATTAGTACATTATTGCAAATCATGTCTGTGTTTTTAAAAATGAATTTCAAACAGTCATCCCTTAAAATGTGGGCGCAATCTCAATTATGGAAGACAGAAGCACATAAAAATCCAATGAAGTTTTTCTATAATTCTTTTAATTACTTACAGAAAATATTACTTGTATCTTATAAGATAATAAAATTAATTAGTTATACTGAATCTTACACAGGCACTGACTGCATAAAAAGTAACAGAAATTATCTCGCATTTTCCAGCTCTTGTGGTTAATTGGCATAATTACCCTGCTATATCACAGGCCATTATGTCAGAAGGACTAATTTAACAAACTTTTCCCATGGTTTCTATTGAAATTTAAAATGTTGCCATTAATTGAGTATATTTTGAGCAAAAATGCAATGAAATCCATTTGCCTGATGGTGAAAGTCCTAAGTTTTAGGAATGTGAGCGGTTTACAAATCACGTAATTATGACATAGCACCAATGATGTCATTGTGATTAATCTGTGTAAACGTTCATAAAATGGCTGAAGGAATGTTAAAGAATGGTGTGCACTGTGCCCAATCTGAAGTAAATACCAAACATGTTTTCCAAAAACCTGTGTCTAAATATGACCATATGTCGATGCAGATCTTTAAAAATTGACATGTAACTCAATAACCTTGGTGAATGCTAGAATTTCTTTTTCTGTATTTTATTTTGAAATCCGATTTCAAGTGATATTTCTTGAAGAGCCAAAGCAGAGCTTTCACACTCCTTGTGGTTCTTTGAGCCGATAGCTACACATTCCTGTGTTTCAGTGAAAGCTGTGACCGGCATGTCATGACATGGACAATCTGGTAATTGCCCACAGTATGAATCGAAATGGTGACTTTAGACCAACTCCCGGTATATTTTGACTCATTGACTGATGCTGCCCTTGAGCTATACAGACATATTTAGTGCTATGCTACTGCTGTTTATCACTTGACTTGAGAATTGCAAGACAATTATTCATGCATGAAGACGATTACAACACGTTCCAGATTATTCTACACAATTGTAAACAATCCTTTGTGTCCCATTGGCTGCTTATATTGCTCTGATGCAAGAGTTTTACAAATTGAGGTCATTCATTTAGCCTAACTTGCTTGTTAAACTAATAGCCTATTGGTTAACTGTGAGTGGCTCCGATTAGCATAGCATACAAAAATAAAGAGAACAGCGTTGATATTGGCTCATAAGCAAATGCATACGGTTCTAAGTGTCAGAGTGGCGTTCGCCTATACCCACATGTTTTCCCCAAGACAGATTAAGTCAGGTTAGACGAGTATTTTTACAGCACAACTGAACACAGATTTTCCACTAAGAGCTGTCAACGGCGATTGAGTGAAAGTCTGCTTGGGCTACTTCCACTGAAGGAAGATTCCAGGTTGGGACTCTCGCCAGCACTTTAATTCAGAGCACATGTGCTGGGGAATATAAGCTTACTGACAGGCTGGGAGGACAATGGCTCAAAGCAGAGGGGCCAGCATTTAGTAAGAGAAAAATCCCACTGGTTGCTGTCATTTTGTCACCTTCTCTTCCCCTCCCATCACAGGGCATCCGAGTTACTTGACCGTTGTGCTTCCTGTGTTCACTTTATCACCTGTCATAAGGTACGTGAATTATAGGAAAGACATCTCATCTCCAGCACACTCCATAGTTCCCCAAGAAACCATCTCCGCTCCTGTGAAATGATGGTAGCATTAGCGCAGCAACAGTGTCAGGTAACACGTCAACAACAGTTAAAGCCCACAAATCGCTCGTAATTCCCAACTATCAGCATGAAGAGCAAGCCCACCCAACCCAACAAAGACTTCTTAAAAACACAGTCTTGTCAGAGTTCGCCAAATGTCTGCTAATCTCCCTAACATGGTGCTTGTATGCATGGTCCACTTGAAGCTGCAGTTCTTCCTACGCTGACAGATGTCTTGGAGATACCTACAAGGTGTAGGGTTTGCTCTCTCTCAACACTTCGTTTTTTCCTTCTGCTCAATTAAATATATTGTGACATAACTGTTCGTTACCTGGCCCTAATCCAACTTGGAACGGAAAGACTTTTACGCATTTAAAATACGAATCGAATTGGGCATTCTTTATCCAACATGGACTAAATCTAAGATTTCCTGATCCCTGTTATCCTCTAGGTAACTGGATAATATACAACCATTGTGACAAATATAAATAAAGAGATGGTGCTTTATTCTTTGAAGTCAATCATCTGACATTTACATGTTATAGTATGTGACAATTGAGTTTGTGTGTGTGTGTGTGTTGCTTCATATAATCTGCTTGTTCATTTGTACATACTGTATTCTGTACAAGTCTTTCTTGTTTTCTGGTTTTAGGTTTTTTATTGATAAGTAAAATTGTTACAGTAAACCATAAAATAGTTTGGTATATAAAGTAGTAACTTGTGCAGTGTGCCATTCAGATTTCATTAGAGTAAAACTAGAGGTGTGTTAAGTTTCCATGTCTCATTTAATTTCGTCTTACTGTATATGAGTTGTTCACACTAACTTTCAGATCCAAATAGCGAATCAATATAACTCATTTTTATAACGACTTTATAAGGATTTATCTTCAGAGTACAGAGAAGCACATGCGACACACACAGACACAAGCACTCATATATATATACTCTCTCCTCTAGCTCTTGTATTCTACCTTTAGTAACATTCAGACAGAAATTTAAAAAGTCCCAAAAAAGGTTACGTCAGCATAGCGACGTAACATTCACAGAAGTCAGGTTTTCCACTGAACTGGGAACAGATGAGGTTAGTAAACGAATGGGGTGGTATTTGACAGAGAGTATGAGAGCTTCACCCACTTTTTCCAAGAAAGATTAGGGACTATTATGGGATGTACAACAGCAGCCCTTACATGTCAGTCTTAAATGATGAGACGCATTTTCTTGCCGTCATCCCAATAAGAATAGGAATGTACCATAAAGGGAAAGGAAAGCATTTCAGGGGTGAAAATTATGCAGATCCCAATCCCAGATGGCCTTCTTCTGGGTGAGGCGTTTTAATTTGATTGTATAGCATCAACCCAGCTTTGCGAACTTAAATCATGTGAAAATTTCCACAGAACAAGCAAATAATAAAAATTAAAAAGTGAAATATGCCAGAACTGTTACATCCGGCCCGTCCAAGCCTCGTGTGTGCCACGCCCCCCTCATTACCTCGTGTCTATTCCTGATTGCGAGCACCTGTTGTTGATTTATTTCTGCCTGTCTTGTGAATTTAGTCAGCGTCTGTGTCAGTCTTCCCCAGATCGGTCATCTGTATTAATCGCTGTGTAGAGTGTTGTGCTGTACATGTGGTTTTCAGTCCTTAGTCTTCCTGGAATAATCCCCATTTCTTACCCGTATTCACGGCTACCGCCTCTGCTTGCCTGCCCGACGCCACAAGAACATAACAACAACAATGATCATGTGACAGTAAGCGGTTGGTACAAACCCTTTATTAACACATTTTCATGAACTATAACTACCAATTAATAGTGGAAAGTGTAGTGTCCTGTCGTGTTGCGGCTGGACACATTCCTATAATGACTACATCAAGCTGAGAGAATAAGGCACAAAGAAAAGGAGGGACAAGACCCAAGCAGGTGGGGCTTTATGTAGCCTGGCTTTTATGCACAAAGTCCCATATTTAGGTGGTGTTAGGATGCTGTAGCTTTTATTGGAAGGTTAGCGGTTTAAATGCCAGGGTGGGCAGAGTGATTTGGCTGTTGGGTCCCTGAGACAGGCCCCTAACCCCACCTGATGACCCTGCTTTCACGACTGTATGTCACCTTGGATACAAGTGACTGCTGAGTAAATGAAATGTACAATTAACCAACAATAACTGTCATAAATTTGTGGAGCTTGGTGGGTAAAATCCTTTCCATTCAGTTAAGAAATTCTGAAAAATGAATTTTCCATTTTTAAGTTTATTTAAAAATGTTATTCGCCTTTGCACGTGCTTTGCAGAAATTGTCTCTCTACCTGTCACAAAGTTGCTTTTTTCCAGTTGAAAACACTGATCTGTTTGTGAAAACTTGGCTAGATGATGCTAGAGAGGAAAAACATGGATGGGACTGAAAAATGGGAATCTCTTCCTCAAGTAGCCATTTCTTATTATTTATAGAAGAAACACTTCTGAGAAGGATCGTGGAACATTCCTCAGCTTCCATCAACGGAACACATGTCCGTTGTGATTTCAGTTTCTCTTTTGTTTTATAGCTACTTGAAATTATATTCTTTCTGTTTTCCTTTTATATAAATAAAACATTTACACTGGTGTTGCAGGAAATGTATTGCTGAATTTCAGATTATCTTGCATGTTGTTCATTTGTGCCAGTGAAGATTTCAAATAAGTATTTATTATTGTTTTTGAAAACTGGATTAAGCAAGCAGATTCTATTTTTGGGTTAATTGTCCACCATTTCTTCAGGAGTTTGCCTGCAACCTTTTATGGAATTTAGTGGGTTACTTTTATTATCTCTTAATAATAACCAATCCTTTATTTATCCCTGTGGGGAAATTCCTTTTTATGCCTCCCTCAACTTGCTCTTTGTAGAGCAAGCTGTCCACAAGGGGCAGCCGCCCGTAGCAGCACCCAAGGAGCTGGGGGTTAAGGGCCTTGCTCAAGGAGCCACAAACAGGCTGAGGCTGGGTTTGAACCAGCAACCTGGTGATTACAAGCCCACAGGCTTAGCCCACTGAGCCACATGCTGCCCCCGTCATCTTTTGCCACCTTTTACCACCTTTAACCATTACCGTTTAACGCATGGACTTAACGTTGAATGGGAGCTGTTAATTAGCGATATTCCTCGATCTAGAGTTTTCACCTCCAGCTTGGAACATCCTATGGAGCTGGTGGATGATTTGACTCCCTCACATCACAACCCTTCTTCACGAATATGAAGGGCTCATGTAAGCATGATCTGGATCCATCTCAGGGGGGTCTGTTGTGTCCCCAAGAAACTGCAGTATGCTGCTGCTCGCTTGACTGCCTCAATTGGAACAAAGACTATAACCTTTTTGAAGAAGGTTAATATTTTCCTATTATTCGTGACCAAACAAACCTTTGAAGATAATTGCAAGTGGGGGGTGGGGAGGGGGGGTAAGACTGTAATAGCATCAACAATGGGCTACAGTGTGGAATCACAGTTGCATGTAACTTGGGAAGCCCTCATACATGTGGGGCCATGGCAACACTTATGAAGAATTAATCCATTTTACATTTTTTTTGTTTGTTTGCTACTGAATTCACAGAAATTGGATCCATGGGAATTATCACTTATCCCCCCCCCAACTTCATAATAAACGTCCCTCAAGACACTCACCAGGGGTCCTGAATGTCAGCCCCATAATCGGACTCTTTCTATCTCATGTGTGAGACCCGCAAATTCCAGCCATATTGCTACAAATGTCCTTCCCATATATCAAAACCCAAAGGCAAAATCAATGGACAGAACTGGAAGTCTTTGAACGACTATATTGGTAAATTGGTTTAATTTTCTGAAACATTCATCTCAATCACATGCCTCGTTTTTCAGCTTTTGGACGTGTGAACGTTACTTTGTTATTCTTTCCGAAAAAACGGACAGGATGGCAGCCTCCCTCTGGAAACTCCGCTCTTGAGCCTGAAACATTTTTCAAAAACGTTTATGTAACATGGCCTAAGCTACATCCCCCACCCCATGATTTTATGTAAAGAGGAAAGGGTTGAAAAAAATGGAAAAGCGGACCAGGGAAGAAGGGCTATCGAGTGGAGAACCAGGTGTGAGACAGTGGAACATTGCAGATCAGCCCTGTCTGCAGAAAGTGCTCACTCAGCAGAAACTGACTCCCAGCGGTGTGACTCCACATCACAGGCGTCCCACGTTTCCGCTTCTTCCACTAATTGCTTTGAATTTGGGTGGGTGGGGGGAGAGGTGGGAGGTGTGAGAGACAGCCCATATCCTCCCCCCTTTAAATATACATCTGGGTTTTACATTATCTATCTCTGTTACCAAGCCCTGTAATAACAATTCTTAGTGTTTCCCAAGCCGGTCCTTGGGGAGCCAAAGTCAGTCCGTGTTTTTGCTCCCTCCCAGCTCCCCGCCAGACAGTCCACATTTTTGCTCAGTATCAGAAGGGTCCCTGAGGACTAGAATGAGACACACTGCTCTAAGTAAACCTAATATTAATCCTACCTGTTATCCCCGATGGGCAGCTGGGCAAAACTGCCGAATATGTTCCACACATGATGCATTTTATCAAATTGTAGATATTTTATATAATAGTAATAAGGAGAACTTGAGGGGGTGACCTACGCTAATCTCCATTTAGCATCTGCAGTAAATTCAGCCATCATTTCAGCTTTCTTGTAAGGTTTCTGGCAGAGGTATCCGTAGAGAGGCACCACAACCAGCTGCCTGTGTATGCCCATCTGTTAAGATGTTCCTCTAGATCTCAGGTCTGCCACCGCTGGGTTTTCAAGGAAGATTTGTTTGACAGGGCGGCACACGGAAAAAAGCTCAATCTTTCAAGAAGGAAAAGAAAAGGAAAAAAAAAAACCTCAGCTGGTTTTGAAATTAACAGCTGGAATTTTATCAGAGGTTTGTGGGTGAATGCATCAATTCAGCCAGAAATCCCACAAAATCACTTCCAGACTGTGGAGCCAGGGTGGGGTGGGGTGGGCTGGGGTTGGGGGATGATTGTATAATATTGTAAACTAACCAATCAGGGATGAAGTGAGAGTGTTGCAGGCTGACCAAAACCTAGAAACAAGCTTCTGTTCTTTTTTGTTAATGGCTGTCAAAACTCTGTAAATTGTTTATATGGCATAGATGCTGCCCTCAGATTCTCATTTTGCTGTGCCCATATGTAAATGGTTCATGTTTAAGACACTATAAGCAATCCAACTTGAAAAATAAAACTGCCTCAAAACATACAAAAGACCATTTGTGTTTTTGCTGGATAGATTTATTTAAAAACCATTACATGTTTTATCTGTTTTCAGTAATTTTCAATACTTTAACAACTATGACTAAATTGTTTCTCTTGCTGCAGTTGATAATGTTCTTTTTTTTTAATTTTAGGTTTTCTTCTCCCTTAAACACTACTTTCAAATACGACAGGACTGACGTCTGATTCTGTTGCAGACCTGAGGTTTTAGCTCTAATCCAGCTCCGGCTGCAGAGGACGCAGAGATGGTCCAGGAACACCAGGCTCTGTTCCCAAGCAAGAAGGTGTCATGCTGGTAGACTGCAGGACACACCAAACAGCAAGGATGAAGTCCAGCACTTATTTTACACTACAAAAAAACTTAAAACTGTGCAGTCACAGCATAAATATTCCTCTCAATAAAGCCTAATTACAATTAATAAAAAGTGAAATCCCAAAGTCCAAAGTTTCAAGAGTGGACCACCCAGCGGTGCTGGTTGAAGCCCATGAGAAGCAAAAGTGGGCAAAATGTTCCTAAATCAGCAAGAAGATGGCGTCCCAGGTAGCCATATTTGTCACCTAATGGGTTGACCAGCACAGCTACTAAAGGCCTAATAAAAATGCAATTCTGAATACCAGAGTTGTCTCCTTCAGAAAAGACTTGCCACATAATAGAGGTCCTTTGGGGGGGGTTGGCTGGACTTCAAAGGTCATACGTCTACATTTAGCCCAGTTCATCCACCGTGGACAATAAAAGGAGCCTCTGACAGCCTCAACCCCAGAGTTCCAAGAAAGAGCCTGGAACATTAAGCCACGTACATGCATCCGCATGACTCCCTCGCACCCCCCCCCCCCCCAGACAGAGGTGAGCCTGCGCAGCCAGGCTGGTGGGGCACGGTTGGAGCATATAGTGCAGTATGTCACCTAAAGAGCAGCGACCGTTCCTGTCCCCGAAAACCACAATGGAATGGAAATGTGAATCGGTTCATGTTACAGGCCAATGTTTTGGTCCATCTCAAATAAAGGTTCCAAAGTTTGATGAGACTATAAGGCTGGGCAATGAAGATTCCTTGAACAGGATCAGGGATGTCGCTCTTCTATCTATTCAGAAGTTTGCGGATGATACAGCCATCATTGGGTGTATCAGGGATGACCAGGAAGAGGAATACAGGAGTCTGGTGAGGAATTTTGTCAC
>JAODUD010000026.1:22146866-22160201 GCA_026784285.1 Stomatorhinus walkeri
TAAAAAGGTCAGAAATGTATTCCTCATGAGCGTAAATAAGACTGAAGTCAGTCACCCAGAGCTCAAATCATCTATCATAGTGTTCTATCTGAAGTTGTTTCCAAGTTGCTTTGATGGCGAAAGCTTTCAGAATTCGGTTTCTGGATCTGTCCTGCCTGGAGATCTCCACTGTTATGGTTAAAACATTTGCTCCATTTTCAGTCTTGCGATTTTTTTAGTAGTATAACAGAGGTGGAGGAGATCACAAATGAACACGCCCACGCCACGCAAACCGTCAGCCACACCAATAGCAGCCGCCATGGCCAGTGCTTCACACAGGTATCAAACATCTGATTGTTTTTCATCTTTGCCTTTATGGGGATTTCCTGTTTTTTCAGCATTCACAGACATTTTGAACTAATATTTGCTTCAACCGGGAAATACTACCATGATTTTTCCATCTATTTAAAAAAGAAACTAGTATTGTTGATATTTTCAGGGGCTTAAATAAACCTGAATTTCCCTGTGCCATTTTCGTCCCCATAGGCATCATTTCCTAAAGTATTTACAAGACAATCAATCAATTACAAGACAGTCCCTGCTAGGTATTTTTTGAATTTATGAGGTAATTATGTTTCTGGATATGGATGAAAAGCTGAGCTCAGATGTTTGAATTTAGATACTAAATTTAATTTAAATCCAATTCGTTGTATAATTTTGTTTATGAATACTAGTGAATTCATTCAGATGCAGTGGAGATCATCAGCAGGATAAGTCTTCAAAGGACCATTTATTAAAATGACTTCCCAGTGATACCGTGAAAAACCTACAGAGAGGAATGCATATTTTTTTCATTTAATATTCACTTTCCCAGACTTTTACTGCTGCTTGAGGAATGATCATTCTCACGCAACTCATTACTGTCACGCAGAGTGAAACCATTCCAAACTATTAGCAATTTTATTTCACATTTTCCTGAATGATAACCAGTAATTCCATTGTGTGATGAATCTGTTTTCTGTTGCAGCTAATAGCACAGCGTTCCTACTTAAAAATCTACAAAACTGCTGCATTTCACATCAGAGTTTTCTTCAAAATCAGAGGTTCAGAACAATTTGCTGTAACAAAACAGCAATTCATGAACTTTAATGAGGGTTAGGGTTGGGGGGGGGGGGGGTTATGCTGAGTAATGTTTGGCAAAGTTTCGTGGTTCTACATTGTATTTTTGTTTTTTAGCCCATGTTAAACCTTTTAAGGTTAACCATTTTGATTCATAAGGTCCATTATCGGCTGGGTCCAAATGAACATATCCGGCCCGTAGTCTGCAATTTGAGAACCCCCAGTGCGCCTTAATAGTTGATTGGGGTTCTGACCCAAACTTTATTTGAACCTTTAACTAACTACTTTAACTTGTAATATAACAGCCTCCACCTCCCCGTTTGCAGGCCGCTGCTGAGCCCCCAGTGCCCCTGCTAATCTGTAGGAGCACGGGTCAGAACCATGGTGTCTGGGCTGAGACACCCAGTGGCTCCCAGACAGCATTACTGTGGGGTTGACTGCACTGGGGTCTCACTGGTGTAATATTTTCCCAGTACGGGCACAAATCTCTCATACCAGCAGGATGTCCAACCATCACTGGAAAATCCTGCTTCCCTGTATTTTGTATTAGTTATCCTTCTGCAAAAGTCTTTAAATTGTGACATGAAGTATTTAGAAAACAAAGTGGACCCTGTCAAGTTTTAAGAAAATGAATGGTCTTTGACCAGTGAACGTGCACTGTGGATAAAAGCAGACAGCCAGCTCACTCTGCCACTTATTTCCTACCAAAGACTCTCGCGAATGGGCACACTAAACGTCTACCCATTCATCACCATGGAAACAAAGAACGAACGTTTGTTTTCGAAACGGCACATTAGCGAACGTTTGTCAGTTTGGCGTGTGTATGTTTATTGCCGGGATGTGGGATTCTTTTCCTGTACAATGAACAAGCAAAGCACTGTCACATGTGCCCAACCACGACATGTAAAATAAAGACAATCTGACAGGACACATCAAACATCGCCCCTCCCCCTCCAGTCCCCTTTCCCATGGGTCCCCACCCATGTCCTCACGCAGGATGGACACCATCATCTGTTTCAGATTACCCTAACTGCCCATTGCGGTAAAGGAAAGAATTGGCTCCTCTCTGAATTTGGATCTTCTGGTGAAACAAAAAGCTTCATTCCTTCAAGAGGGTTCCAGGATTGAAGGTTGTTTCTCGGAACCCAGCCAAGTACTGGAAGCACTCTAGTCTTTTTCTGGTAGAGGAATCCCTCTTTGATCCATTCCCAAAGCAAGGCCCATTGTGATTAAGTTTTCACAATCTGCTTCATGCACAGATTCAATGAAATATTCTCCCTTGTTTTTTGTGTTCAGTTCTTTGTAGCCTGGAACATAAACCTGAAGAAAAGTAGGACACAGTGTTAACACGTGATAGTCATGGCTTTTTCCCCCCTCTATGCCATCAATGGCCACCTGTGCCTCCCCCATGCCTTTCTACATCCCTCAAAGTTTTCCACCTGTGGCCTATAAGTCATCTTATAGAATGACACAGCACGTGCTCTGTTTGGAGGAGCTGCAGACCTTCACAGTGCTACAGAGCCTAACAGATGTACACAAATGCCACTCAGCATGTAGGGGACAGATATTCTGGTCACAGACGGCCTGCCGACGGTCACAGACGGCCTGCCGATGGTCACAGACAGCTTGGGTTCAGTGCGGCTGTAATACCTGCTCCGTGTTCCTGTGGGCCCCCCGTGTCTGATGTGAAATACATCTGTGCTGCTATTCGACATAGCTGGCCGAAGGAGGATTATGACAATAAACCTTCTGGGTGAGATGCCTATTTTCTGGAATTTTCTGGCAGACGTGACTGTGCAGGGCCTTAATGCCTGAAGCATAGTGATCATCGGGAACCGCAACCTGTGAAAAGCTCAATGACGGAAAGAATCTCACTCAAATTACCCAAAGCTGAGTTGTATTCATTTCATCCTATTTAACACTGACTCCTGTTTATTACAATAGTCTGTCTAACAGTGCGACATATAGGCAGCAGCATAGGGCGCCATCTTCTAGGGGGGTGCCAACTTAACAGGCCAATTTAACTTTATTTTGGAAAGGGAGGAGGGCAGCGATGAAAATTGCCTAGGGGGCGCCATATGGTATTCAACCAGTACTAATCTAATCTAATTATCTAATCAAGTCTTTTGCTGGGGATACTTGCAATCCCATAATTCTCTCTAACAGAGCTGTCTGGAGAGTCCTGGTATCAGAGATAGAAATTTCATGTCCAGAAAGTAAAAATCCAGAGCACGATTTTGCTTCAACCAACCAGTTAAATATTCTGTGATTATGGCTCTTTATGTTCAACTGGTTGGTTGAAACAAAATCTTGGTCTCAATTTGTCCTCTCTGGACCTGAAATCTTCACCTCTGTCTGATATTAGTACTAGTTTTGTTGTTTCTGGGTCAAAAACCCTGATCTCAACATCACTCAACCACAATCTTTTGGGAGAAAAAAATCTTAATCGAGTACTGAAACATACGAATGATGTATGAGTACCATATAATTAAGGAATTAAGGCACACTTCAGAACATGTGATTATTCTGTGGGATGCCATTAAAAATGTATAAACTTCAGGCTGCTTTAATGAGTTGATATAAACTAAACAGTGACATAAAATGCTTTCAGTCATTTTTATTAATACCTCTGGTCTTCTTAGAGTCATAAAACATTTTGTGTTTCAAAAGCAATATAATTTATCTCATATTAAGTCAAAGCTCATCCAATACAAATATTTTGAGGCAGTCAAATTGTTCACGATCCATCCTGTTTGGGTTTTGTGTATTAATGACATCTTCATCTGTTCAGCACATTGTGTGTTTTTCTTCTGGTCCCTATGGTAACACTTTGGAGAAAGTTCACATCTACTGTTTTTGTAGAGCAGAGATACATGCCATACTCATGGTGTTCGGTGATTTACAGGCTTACTTTGATGTTAGTGACTTGAAGTCCCCAGTAGCTCTAAAATAAGCAGCTGGTTTTGCCGCGTTTTTCCAGCTTCCTCAGAACAAAACTGGGGCTTGAAATATATATTGATCCCCCGGTGATCTTTAACCAAGATGTCAGAGGAAGGTGGCGCTCTGTCATACAGGAAGTCAAAGTGCTGCACAGACGAGAAATCAGGAACAGACAGACCCTGGAGCAATCAGGGTTAAGGGCTTCACGCAAAAGCCCACCACTGAAATCTGAACCAGCAACCTTCCGATGACTCGGACAGCACCCTAACCCACATTGCCACACACGTCTCCCTTACAAACTGCATACATTAGAAGATGCAAAGTGAAGAACCCTGATAACCATCGTTCCCCCATTATTGGCTATCGGCTTGTTGTGTTCACGTCCCGCCTCGCAATTCCCGTCTATCTTCCCCTTGCTTTTCCCCGCCCAAACCTCTATGGTACCATCAACATTCAGCAGTTCCCACTGTTGATTCGTTTCCCAGTTTAAATGCTGTGGAGCTATGGGTTTTCGGAGACCATAACTGCTTCACGCACCATTTTATGATGCGGTCCATTCCCTGTCGGTTTACTGCAAACCTGTTCCTCATCAGCCTGGATGAAGAACTTAGTTATTATCATTAACTAAGAAAACTAACAGTGAAAACATATCACTGTTCATTGAAATAAGTATAAATATAGCAGTTTGCAAAATTACAAAAACTAAAAACTACAATGGCCACTAGCATATGGATTTGTATCATCGCTAATGCTACATTGATATCTGTTGTATGAGCATTACTATGAAAGTTATAGCATTAAAGAGTTTAATAACCCGGTTTGTAATGCCTTATAATTACATGATAAAAGTTTCACATTTTTCATGCATTTTTATATGAAGAGCATATGAGTTGCATACATTTTTCACAGTAGGGAAATGAAAATGTAATATGATTTGCAGATTTTCTTTTGTAGGGTTTATGGGTGCCTGAACATCTGTGTCAAATCAAGGAAGTTTTCTGGCCTTAATTTGATTGCACAACCTGTCAGCAATTATGTGCATTATGCAAAATGTTTGTATTACATGTTTTAAAGCACCAACTCTTTTACCAAGTCGAAAGTGCTTGCATACCTCCTCTTCTGCACAAAGCTAGCAGTCACGTTTGATTTTTGAGTCTGCAGCTCTATCTTTGGCCTTTCAGGTTAGTGTTCCATCTAGTGGTAAAAATGATTAATGCAATATGAAAATGAAGGCTGCAGAGAGGTTACCTGTTCGAAGCATCCAAGTCCATGCGGTTTATATAGTAACTGTGAATTGATGTCGGTACAATTTCATTGTTCCAGACTTGTTTAACAGCTCATCTCGGCTCAATGGATGAATTGTGATTGAAGAAAAATCAATAGTTAAAGTCAGTGTCGGAATGTTTACAAAATGACTTCAGCTGCGGGCAGGATCTGTGTGAGGACTCGTCTCATTCACTACATACATGGACTGATCATTTTAACGGAACGTTTACGTTTGTATGTTATCGGAAAAGCTTGCACAAGTTCAGTTACATGTTCAATTTAGTAATTTTATACTACTTGATTCACTTAAATACTTTTCCTCCCAAAGGTGGCCTGGTGCCTGTTGACATTCCACCATGGACTTCCAAAACTGGGGGGGGCGCTATCTGCATTGGGGAAGCGACCTGTTAATTTGAGATGCCAGATGCTGATTACTGTGTGGTCATGTGATTTTTACACCCGACCATACTCTACGTTCTCTTCAGATGTTCTTCTTTTGCACATGGCTCCCCTTGCTTTGGAGTGAGTATCATGCCCGCCCGACGATGTTTCCCGCGGCCACTCCTGCCTGAACCATGGGATGTCGCTGGATTTTCCAGGTGATCGTGGTGCCCAAGGTGGCTAAGGAGATCGACGAGAAAGCAGACTGAGAAAGCTGTTCACATGATGTCAGGACAGCATAAAGTGATCATAGAAGCTGACCGTAAACCAAAATGCTCAGACAGTTCGTGGCGTAATCGGAGTGTGAAATTAAATGGGCAGAACATAAGATTTGGGCCACATTTCGAGCATCTTATCCCAGAATGTTCGCCGCAGTGGAAGGAAATTATATAGGAATATGTTGCCGTCAGCATTTTTGGTTAGTGATATCTTCAAGGTTCATTTTCCGAGTCCAAGGTGGTCCTCCTAGTGATACCGGACAGGAGATCGGGCTGGGGGTGGTGGCCAGGACTTCCCAGGTCTCAACAAACTGGCGCCGCTGCGGAACGCATCTGGGCCCATCAGCTTCCACATCTGAGCAATTTCAGGGCTGAGAAAAGCCAGTGTCTGTGGATCCCAGCCAAACAGACTCTCCAACCAACAACCGGCCTGAAGTTTTAATGACATCGCTTGAATACATCATATCTAGAGGTGCTGGAATCCAGAAGACTAGGTCAAGGTGAACCGAATTCCAAACTCCGCAAGCAGCACAGAGGTGTAACTCAACTCATGGCTTTATTCATTGTTTTAAAAACAGTCAGTGCCCCTCCTAATAAACCACAAGGACAGAATTGTTCCTGTAGCAGAAGGAACGTAGGAGAATGTGTGGTGATTTAAAGTCGATCTGTCTTTATATGAGGTGCAGAAAGCCTCAATATGTGGATGTATCGACAGAAACATCTGGCAAAAGTCAGGAGCCTGTACACTATTGCAGGCAGTCAGATACTTTTAAAATGAAAAAATTCACATGAACTATTATTACTACTTTATGGCAAAGAACCAAGTGCATGCTGATTTTAAAAATGCAAGGATCTGATATCACAGACGATCTGATATCACAGACGAAACTTCACTCTGCCCTGTCTCCCATTAAGACAATTTTGGCAGAATTATCTCGTTGTCAGATCCAGCTACGTGATGTGATGAGCCTCAGTATCACACAAAGCAGGACCTCCTGCTGCTTCCAGCATGTCAGGCGTTAAAGGCCCGGAGCTGCAGGCCTATCGCTATGAATAAAGCGGCAGGCCGCAAGCTGAGGTCAGCAGGAGAGGAGGCCTAATCCATGCCTGCAAGGGGGTCAGTGAGCAGACAGTACGATGTTAAAAGTGGGGGTCAACCGCCCACATTCCAGACACGGAGCCCCGTGTCAGTCGCCTGTTCCAGAATCTTCCGTCCGTTCGCCTGAAACCACAGCGGATCAGGCTCACTTTACCTCTCCATCCATCCTGCGCAGCCTCCCAGTCCGCTAATCCACACTGGGGAAAGCAGTTGTTTTGCTCGGCCTGTCATAGGACGCCAGTTATGCAGCCTTGCACTCTGGATTTAGTTGCATGCCCCTGTACACTACATATTCACAGACACATTTCTTGAAGGTATAGCATACTGTTTAGCTTGCATTGTGCTCTGTGGACGCTGCAGGAAGGGCTGGATGCAATCATCCCTTAGTACAGCGTTTCTCAACCCGGTCCCCAGGGACCCACAGACGGTCCACGTTTTGCTCCCTGCAGTTTTTTGCCAGACAGTCCACATTTTTGCTTCCTACCAGGAACTGGGAGGGAGAAAAAATGTAGATTGTCTTTTGGTCCCCGAGAACTGGATAGAGAAATGTTGCCTTTGCAGATAAGTTGCCAAAGCCCCGAGATTTATGCACACAGCTAAAGCAGTCAGCCATCACCTGCCGGATCAGCTGTGCCCCTCGGCACGCAGCATCCAGATGCCGTCTACTTTGTGGACATTATATATCACAGCCCAGCTCGAGCATAAGGAGCCCCAAGGCCGTCCTTATGAAGCGGAGTGCGGCTAAGATTTATTACGCTTCATTTATTGGAAGGCATGTGTGAAGGGCTGCCACTGGGGATTGCGCACAGACAATATCATCAATATGACAGATGTAAATAGAAAAAGGTCAATAGATAAATATGCTGTATCATGTACAGCAAATTCATTTATTCACCATTGTCCTGTGCATCTAACTTGTCGTGTTATGTGTAAAGCAGCTTCTAAAAAAATCACCAGGATGAGAGATATTCCCATTCATGCCTGCATATTTTGAAATGACTATAGAGTTTGGCTTGACTTGACACACTGAGCGATTTTCACTGCTGCATGAATGAAATTTCATTAAGTATCCATTCCAATCCGAATGAGAAAAGGTTATTCCAAAATGAAGCACTTAACCCAAATTTGCTAGAAAAAAACACATGGAAATAAACTTTTGCCTGGAACATTTGTCATACAAAAATACTGTATTATAATATTACAAAAACACACTCCAGGGGCCATGCAACCTCAAACAGAACAAACGGCTGGAAGATGGACGGCTGAATTGATAAAATAGTATGAATACACATACAGGCCAACACAATGTTCTGTTGATCAAAGTTGATCTTCCTCGGTGCAAATCCATTGCACGGAGCCTCAAGAAAAAGCCTTATTGTCCCACATTAAGATGAAAGCTTGGGAAGTTTATTACTGATGCATATAATGAGGAATATCTGACCCAGGTCCTCTGCCTCCTCCTGAATCTTTCCAAATCAGGCCTACAAGCCTCTGGCTCTTGTGGGAGATTTGAAGCCACCAGAGAGGATTGAACTACATCTAAACACTCACAACAGGTATTATTGCTGGTATATATTGGTAACATACAAAGAGGAGTGAAAAAATACGAACTTCTCTGCCAACAGCAAGAACCCCACAGAGCCTGTCTGCAGTCCCGGCTTAAGAAGGGGGGGGGGGGGGGGGGTGAAATTTACAGGCTGTTCCCATGTGTCTGAAATCCAATGCAGCTGAAAAACTGGCACTTTGGGGCAGGAAACTGGAAAGCGAGACAACTTCAGCAGCCAAGCAGAGTCTGAGGACAGCTGGACACAGGATGGTTACCCTGTATCCTTTTCAAGATCCTATCTGGGAAAAAAGAAAATGAAATGCAACAGAGAATGGGACAAAGAAAAAAAGAGAGAGAGAGAGAGAGAGAGAGAGAGAGAAAACCCCGTGCCAGATCCTAATCGCTGAAAGCGGCTCCGAAATTATCACTTGCAGAAGCAGGTAAAGGAGTATTTCTGATAACGCCCCAAAAATCCATCCATTTTTTCAGAACCCTTTTCTCAAGCAGCATGTCGTACTCAGGGTTGCCAGGGGGGTCCTGCCCCAAAAATGTTTATAATAAATTTCAGAGACATAAGAACTTCAGTTATTTAAGACGTTGCCACAGAGCAAATTGTTGATGAAGCTGATGTGGGAATCATGTAAGTAGATGCTGGTGTCAGGCCCACAGCGGCAGCCCAGTCATTCAGCCGAGGCTTTTGTCCAAAGTAGTAAAGCTCAGAGTCAGCCAGCAAACAGAGTGCTTGGTGTTGCTCAAGGGCCCAATAGTGTTATGACTACTCTCTTGTTGTGATTCAATCTCACAACCTTCTGGATACACACACAGAGCCCTGAACCTCCTGAGGCACACAATGCCCACTCCAAAGCTATCACCACATGTGGGGGTTAAGAGAAAAACATGGTTATGTTTGTAATCCGTGATACACTCTTTGCAGAATGAAAAACACACGCTGGGAGGCCTGCCGGTGACCAGTGACCTATCCCACGCGTGTCATCCTGTTCCAAAGGCAGCAGGAAAGCAAATAAGGCTACACCATTCATCATAAAATGCAGAACAACAGTCCGGCACATCTCACTGTCCCCGAAACATCTGCGGCGAGAACCGCATCAGACGGTGGTTGAATGTTTTCGTGTGTGTGGCTCCCTGACAGAGTGCTGAGATTGAGTCCCAGAGCACAGCTGACAGGTGGTGGCCTCATAAGTGCCGGCTAGCTGCCCGACTCCCTACGATGTCACATGACTTTGCAGAGTCCGTGGCGGGAACCACTCGCTTCCGAGTCATTTCAGAGGTCCCCCACTGCCCCTCAGGTGCTTCAAAAGCTAGATAAATAGGTAGCGAGTAGAGCCAGAAGAGTGTAGCTAGCTGTCCAGTTAGTACAACATGCCACTGCACGCACTCCATTTATTTAGTGTTGTGACTGTTTGTGGCCAGCAGGGGGGCCCTAAAACTAGAAGACCCCAAGAAAAAGCTGCGTACGTATTTGTCTACCGTGACATGCCATATCACATCTGAAACCGTTTGCCTGCTGATGTTCTGTGATTGCCCTGATCTTTTGCACACCATAGTCATTCTCAGCACAACAACATCTGTATGCATCTATTCGTTGCTTCCCCCCCCCCACACCACATCATGATTTAAACATTGTGTCTGGTGGGTCAGATCACCACAACAGCGCAGTGCTCACATATAGCGTACGTGTTAAATTCCTAGTGAAACCGTTCACTAATCACTGCACCCAAACTCCATCAAACTGCAATCCACCTTTAATGAAGATGAAAAAGTTACTTTTTGTGTGTGTTTATTGAAAAAGTGATGAAAGACACCACAAATGTCACAGTATATTTCTCCATATCCACTTCTTACATCTATTTGCACAGTCTCCATGAAGTCTGTAAGATCCCAGTCCTCGTTTAAAACTTGTTTACTTTGGCTTTATCTGTTGCCTAACAAAAAAAAAAATTGTGGCAAAACAGTTAGGGTTTCCAAGAAGCTATCAATTTTCCAGTTGAGACTTGCATGGCCTTTAATGAATTGAAAGCAGACGTACAGAAATCCACTTTGATGTCTGTAGGCTGTAGGTTTGATCACCACTCTCGTCATGACGCCTGACAGGCCTTGAATGATTTTACAATTCTGCTTCTGTGCTGAGGCCCTGACCCACGATGACCTGGGGCAGTCTGGGAAACCTTTACCCTGTTCCTGTCAAGTCAAGCCACAAGCCCTACCCTCCCAATGTATCAGAAGCTGAGACAGGGATGCATTCTGGTTCAGTGACAGTAATACTTACTGGGATTAGAGCATCAGAGTATAAACACAAGCCATCTGCAGCTATGTGTTTGTGTTTCTCCAGGTGTGGGAGATCTCCCAGCCGCTTGCTGGATGTTCCCTCACATCTAAGTCTCCAGAAAGTCCTCCTATACCCTTGGCTTCTGATCACGCTCTTCCTGCTGTAGTAGAAGCTGCAATCCTCCCATGTCATGGAGCTCAGGAGGAAATATGCCATTCCTGCTTCCCAGATAGAACCTCAAAACAGGACAAACCAGGAAGGAAACATCTGAAAGTAGAACTGAAAGCATCATACAGAAATGCTTTTTACATTTTGATAATTGTTTTTTTTCCACAGTCAAAGCACTTTTAAAGGTGCTTGATGAATGGCTATTATGACATTTTCCCTCTTTTTTTTGTTTTAATTTGTCCTGCAGTCTCAGCATCATTTTAAAATTTTTCTGCAGTGTCCATGTAATACCTTAGGGCAGGAATTTTCAACCTGGTGTCTAGTACCCCCTAGGGGTCTGCATAACAGCGGCAGTGGGTCCAAAAAGATATTTTGTAAGTTGACAGTATTTGGAGTAAAATATATTCCCCCCCAGGCAGAACCAAAAATATTCAAGGGGGAGTGGTGCAGGTTAATGATTTAAAACATTTCTTTATGTGAGTTATCCACTGAAACTGTATTTCACAGCTCATGACAGCCCATGTAGTATTTGTTGATCTTTTACACTTTATTATTAAACTTAAATTAATGTTACCGATAACCGCTCCTAGCTGTTTGACAGTAGCCACTACAGCGTGCCTAGAGTTATTAATAGTCTTGAGTGCTGACTTCGATAATTAACTGTCATGTTGTTTTTGCTGGCTGTTCATACGTGTGTCTGGTGAACAGGTGTCTCTCTGGTTAATGCACAATGAATGCCTCAATTGTTGCTTTGCTATTTTCATCCACATGTTTGAGAAAAAAAAGCTTTATTCTTGGATTGGGGAGACATTCCGATCTGAGGTAGATTTACTACCTCTTCTAATGAGTAAATCTTCATAGAAATCCTCAGGGCATTTGTGCAGTGTTTTAGATTTAAGGGGGGCAAGGGGCATGTACTGAGAGAGTGGTAAGTTATCTGTATGTGGGAGGTGGGGCTGATTCTGAGTCACCTGGGGCTTCCCTACACTCCACAGTGTACGACAGTTTACCAGCAACGACCATGGTGTAATGCATAATGATCCATATGCCCTACGGTTATGTCTGCAGTATATAAGGAATGGCTGACCACGGAACTCATCACAGCTATTTTTAAGTTTACGAAGGATGACAAAAACAGGCACAAACAGAATATCCATCAATCAGCAACTCTCACAATGCTGTCTTCATACCTTCCGCTACTCATTGAAACAGTGTGAACCATTATATTTTTTATTTACTCTGTACATTTAATTTTTCGCTATGTACATTTTTAATTTGTTTACCTTTTGTGAGCTGCCTTTGCATTTCATATTGTTTTGCACCATATACTTGTTCAGCTGCACCTAGCGCACCTTGCTGCTGTATGCAGAAGAATTTCCCCTGGGGAATAAAAGTTGTACCTTATCGTAACATATCTTAATGCATCATGACATATCGTATGTTATCTTATTTGATCCTGTCTTATCTTGGAAATGTGTAGACGAAGCAGACATCAGCACAAGCAAACAAGGCTACTCCCCATGTTCTGTAACATGATTTTTTTCAATGTCTATATGAGTGTAACACTGTACTGGTGCAACACTCCAGTAGTGTTACACAAGATGTCTCACTTTTTTGGGCTGATCGATAAGCCAGCCTGAAGTCACAGTGCTCCTATTTCAGCTGTCATTTCACTGTCACACATCATCCTAGCACAGGTGTCTGCTGCTGTGACAGACTTCATAGTCACCGTCCCCCGCGAGTCAGCAAACAACAGGAAATCGCTGCTCTTTAGCACTGCCTGCTTGTGTGCCTCTCCAGATTCAGGGGAACACGTTAGACAGCTTATTCTTCATTTCCTCATATCTTACGTCAAAAAGGAGCCTTATTTTGGGGCAATGACTCATGAGCAGCATGAGTAGGTTTGTTCCAATAGCTTATATACAGAATGATATAAAAAGTGAATCCTTTTTTAGATTCAACATAATAAGATGGTTGTGACTTACTGAAGCACTTCAGTTAGGAAGGTAAGATCTGAAAGACATGTTTGCCAAAACCAGCTCCCAGGTGGAGTGATATGTCAGCCATTTGTAAACTTTCCAGAGATTCCCAGAACTTTCCAAAAATATAATCCCAACCCAATCTCAATCATTTTCGATAGCTTTAATACATCTAGAATTTCCAATACAGTGATCCGTCGCTACTTCGCGGTTCATTTATCGCGGATTCACGACTTCGCGGGTTTTTAAATATACAGTAGTAGTAGTAGTATTTCCTAGTCTAAGAACAACAC
>JAODUD010000026.1:22166835-22177654 GCA_026784285.1 Stomatorhinus walkeri
GGGGGTGCATGGCGGCAGCTCTAACTCTGTTAGGGAGATGAATCCTGATGCACTGTGGACCAGCTTATTCATGATTAGCCCGGAGAAAAATATCCTCTCGGGGAAAATCCTTGTACAGCAAAATCCCGTAAATCCAACCACTTGTTTTTCACCCATTCCCACCGAGATGGTAATGTAATTACTCTGGTAATTATCTTCATTAGTGCCAGGGGCCTTGGGGTGCCTCCCCCCCTCTCCTCACTCACAGAGCCCGCCCGCCCAGTCGCCCACCCGCCGCTCTCTCTCTCCCTAAATATTCTGTCTTTTTACTGTTACGGTAAAAAAAAAAATCATGGTTCATCTGTGCAGGTTTTCTGAATTTTGTTTTCAGAAACAAAATTCCTGTGCCCTCTCCCTGACATCTGCCCCCAGAGCAGCCACGTGCTCGCCTGTGCACCCGCCTGGGCGGCCTTGGCATCGGCATACGCCCGGGGCGTGCCCTCCAAGGGTCAGGTGGGTGTGCAGGCAGCAGCTGGCATGGCGGGCGTCTTGAGCCAGGTGCTGCGGCTGGGCAAATACCACCATTCTCCAGCAAGCAGAGGGGCCTTTTAATTAGAGGTTACTGGTAGGGAAATGTCCGCTTTTGCAGTAAGTGACTAATATTAATTATAGCTCCAGTCTGCAGCGAGATGCTAATGTCGGCTGCGGAGGGAAACGTCTCCCAGAGAGATTACCGCCCCTGTTTCTTTATGCTTATTTATTTGACACTGGATATTCGGTCTTTTACCGTGCGCCATGGTCTCCTGCAAAACACGAGGTCACACGCGGACGATGGCGTAATCAGCGGCCCGCATCAAAACAAAAATGCAAATGGATAAACGGTGAAGAAAGATGCGCGACCCTAAGATGCAGATGTGCTGTCCAGCGGACGTCTTTGGCAGGCCGACAAATTGTGCCATCAAAGTAAATCCTGCCCTGTAGAACAATAACAGAGGACAAAAAGGAGAGTGTTGACACCTATGGGCCCTTCCATGTCATGTGACATTGCATATTCATATTGTTTTGAAGGACTGAATCGAGCATGTCCTTTAATGAGACTTGAAAGGAAAAGCTTACAAATAAAAACAGATTTAAAAAAAAAACAAAACTCACTTGCAAAGGGGGTGAAGATGTCTTGTACGTCCACAAGAGGGCACTGTTCTGCCAAGTACTGCAAGCTGGTGTTTTTTTTCTTTTCTTTCCTGACGGCGATCCTCATATCACGGTTCCCTTACGGTACGTTTTCTTATATACGGTAGCTCGTTGTTTTGGTTGAAACGGCCTTGTTTTTGCTCTGGCACACGTTCGTTTGTTGGCTTGCTTGACACCGTGGCGCATTTCCCATATTTTTTTGTGCCAGTGCCATCAATTCTGAGCGAGCGATACGCCTGTATTGGACATCATTTTGCACAATCCGTGCCATTCTTGTAAAATAAAATGTTGTTTGACAATTGATAGAAAATTTGTCAGGCCGAAATGTCATGCGTAGCTACGGTTATCTTTTATTGGCCTGTGTTGCGATCTGCCCTTTGCTCTCCCTGCTCCTTTCGCGAAATGGCTCATTTTAATGTGAGACGCCAGATGGGCCTTCAGACAAGTGTGTTGGGAATGTTTACTGCTTTTGTGTTGCAGGTGAAACTCCGGCATGCGGTCAGCCAATCGCGGGCGGCCGCCACCTCCTACCTAACTCTGTAAAGCTTTACTGGCTCGGCTCGTCTGGTTGCTCGGATGCAATTTGCAGAAGATGGTTTGTTTTAAATACATGCGTATATTTTTGTTTTATGAGAGACGCCTCTTAAACTGTGGCTTTAAAAATCCTTTTGTGGTTAGTTACCCTTTGTCGTCATCCTCTTGTAAATGATATCAGTTTTCAGGTCTCTGTGTCTTTTAACTATATGCTGTGTAGGTGTGTGAGTTTCTGCACCCAAGGTCACATATTTCGGTAATTGTCATCGATGAAGTCCACCAATTCTTATCTCCAGGGTGATGTTCGCTGCAGTCAGGGGTCATGATCCTGGAGGCAGTCTTTGCTGTGGCAGTGGGTCTTCTCTCTGCTCTTGTTCTCTGCTTCTGTCCAGCAGATGGACAGATAGGGTCACACACACCATAACTGTCCTTTGTGGAAGGACTCAAAGGTCTCATACGGTTATAAAAAAAAAAGTGGACAAGTCTGAGTTCAGGGGTCTTCATCTCACAACATTAGTGTAGGTCTTTGCATACAGTTATGAGGAAGGTCTGAATAGTCATACAATATATGCAGTGCAGTAAAGAACACATAGTGTAGCAGCCTCCTACAGTCTTACAGTATCTATAAAATTTACCAAATGCTTTCCATTGTAATTTTTTCCTAAATCAGTTGAGCCTGGACTTCTGCATGCAGATAGTACAATACATGTTGTGCAATCTGTTGGGAGGGTTGCTGTTTTTACTACAAAAAAAAACAAAAACAAAACGACAGTCAACATTAAATTTATTGTAACTGGTTTTCACACATCATTTCATTAGGCTAGCTGTACCAGCTGCACAGTTAGTTTTGTTAATTGAAACTCATCCTTCTGAAGAAAGGGCATTACTCTTTATGCAAAAAAGTGTGAAACATTCCCATATATCGCTGTAAACAAACCAATATGAAACAGAAAAGCTGAAACAAATGAATGAATGTTGATTATATTCTTACCACAGCTTGTAAAATGATTCGGCCGGACGTAGTCACGGTTTTCTTCCAGATCAGTCCTCAACCAAGGACAGAAATACTTGTGATTCAATAATTGAAAACTTAAAATAGTAAAATAAAGTCTCTTGGCACATATTTAAATCATCAGCACTGATCTTTCAAAACCGAAATCTGAAGAGGGACGGATCAGTGAGGTCATTCTAATCACGCGTTCTCAAAGACGGGCCTACTGACAAATCCATGCCTCAGGCTGCCCCCCAGCCCCCCCACCTCGAGTGTTTAGGCAAGGAGCTGATTACACCCCTACATTCTTTGTTCATGCCGGGTGTGCTGCTATTTTCATCAAACAAGTGCATTTTGGAACCAATCCTCCTAATTATTACCGCTCAAGGGCTAATTAGCATGCTGAGGCTCTGCAAGCATGACAGCTGCCAGACTGAAGGGCAGTACTGAAATTTCCTTGAGTTTAATGGGGGTGGTTTGGTGGGGTAGTGGTTAGCAACATTGCCTCACACTCCCCAGAGCAGCGTTCAAGCCTCCCCCCATGCCATCATACACAACCACCATCCCAACAACACATGGAGACCAAGACAATCACCACCCTCAGCCCCCCCCCCCAAAACATACTGTCAGGGCCCCCACCCTATTATTAAACAAGTGTGAGAGCAGCAAGACTTATAATAATACACAACCAGTGCATAACTAATGGTGAGGAAAGGACATCCAGGAAAAATCAAAATGAACCAACAGGCAGGCCAAGGCTGGGCTTGAACCCATGACCTTCTGATCACAAGCATAGAGACTTACCCCAATTAGCCAGTACAGATTTTTAGCAACTTGGTCTCCTAGTTTAAGTGAAACTAGAAAATGAACATCCAACCTTGGTCAGCACCGTCGCCTCACACCTCCAGTACCAGGGCCCTGCTCCCACCATGGTCTATGTGTGGAGCTCGCATGTTCTCCCTGTGTCATTGTGATTATTGGTTTACCCCCCCGCCCCCCAAGTCCAAAAGCATCCATTTTCTGTAACTGCCTAACCTATTTAGAAGGGTGTCAAACTCCAGTCTTGGGGGGTGGGAACCCTGTATAGCTTAGTTCTTTCCCTGCTCATGCTGACCAGTCCCCCCCACCACTATATATTTTTCAGTGGTAGTGTCCGGCTCAGTGGGTTAGTTCACTGTGCCCATGATCAGAAGGTTGCTGGTTCAAATGCTGTGTTCAGCAGATCATTCACCACTGGGCCCTAGAGCAGGACTCTTAAAACCCAGTTATTCCAGGGACTGGACCTGCTTTCCCAACTACATTGCTGTGGATAAAAGATACAGTAATTGAAACGGAATGACCAGCGGTGGTTTGGCCTGACGCGCGGCCCGATGATCTGGGACTAAACTACGGACAAAGCGCTCGTAACAATATAGCATTTCAGGACCTCTTAGCTTCTTTGGTGATTCTTCTTCTCGACTCCTTCAGGATTAACAAGCTGCGCAAATGTCACAAGGTCCGCTGCGAAATGGAACGTCGGTTTTCGTGAGCCCCGTTGTGTAAAGATTAACCTCCCTGTCCACGCAGCCGAGTGTTTGCGGCCGGGGTCGTGTCAGGCCTTGTCAGATAGCTGCCTGGTAACCGGCTGTCCTGCGGAAAAGTTGGACCTTGTCAGAGTGCTGGCCGGCCCAGATTCCCCACAAATCTCTGCAGGAGTCTCCAACCAAAAATCTTGTCTCTCAGATGTTTGAAAAATAATGAAATAGCCAGCAAATAGAGTCAGAAGGTTTCGGCTAGCTAGCTGGTTAGCATAACATGCTGCTTCAGCATCTCCTAAATAAGGGCTGTATCTTTAAAATTTAGTGCAGTGACTGTTAGTGGCCAGCAGAGGGCACAAAGCTCAGGGGCCCCTTGCAAATGCACAGACATGGCCGGTAGTACTCTCATGTCCACTGTGTCTCAACGCTATTTAGGTGACACAGGAGGTCTTACATGAGCATGTTGCCACTGCACAATCTCCTGCAATGAAAGGCAGCCCCCGACCCCCCAGTTGAAGGCTCCTTTTTTGGTGTCAATAGGGCCCATTGTTCACCGGGACAGGACGCCCCCTACGCCTCGTTCTTAGTCAGCTGGAAGCTGCCAGTAGTTCGATAATGGGAGTCGTCTGCACCTCAAGTCAAGTCGCCCAAAAGGGGGCGTCATTAGGCACCATTAGCACCCTGCCACGGGCCTCTAACACTCAATGTGGGGGCTGGGGGGGGGGGGCAGTGGCGGAATATGGAAGATGGTTCCTGAGTTAGTGGGATTGGATGCATGCATTTCGTGTACAATATTCATTTGTCTGTAAAGCAATAACTAGGAGGAAATTAGAAAAATGTGCCGTTAAAAGATGATCATCAAAGTTTTCCATTAGCAAGCCTGAGTGCCTTCTTGATTTGTGCCTGAAATCCTTTGTCATGCAGAAGCACTTCCATGACATTGGGGTCAGTATTTTAGGTAGTTCAATATTTAAAAAAAAAAAAAGCTCCTTTTAATCAGATGTGGTCATCACCCTTTGGAAAGTTCCTTTCACTCAATTAAGATTAAAAGAGAAAGTAGAGTAACAAGTGTTAGCCTGAGTGGTTAATTTCCACAGGCGAGAACTATTCACCTATAGGCGTCTAGGTCTAGTGGAGGAGGGAGGAATTCATGCAATCTGTCAGGCATGCATGCAGGTGGCTGAGGAAGTGTACGTTAATATCATCTGCGTGATTCCAGAATGTGAACAGAGCCAGAAAGAATGGAAAATATATTCTGCTCGGCACGAAGATCTGTCAAGCGCTGTTAGCTAGCAAGACAGAAACACGTCATTGTTATCCCATAGGTGTGTTTTTATAATGCGGCCGCTTGCTGAGGTGGATAAAGCGGCTTTTCCGCTGTATGCAAGCGGCGCGGAGGCAGCAGGCCGGATTCAGGTTTCGCGCGGAGAGACCTCCTCGTCTGCACATCCACTCGACCGGCTCCTAATCCCCACAGTCACATATTATCTCTCATTCATCCTCCGTATCCACAGCAACCCCAAATCCTCACCTCGGGTGGGGGGCTCGGTCTTCCCGACTATGACGAGCATTCCTACAACATGGCAGACGCCCATTCAGCACACTGTGACCTGGGGGTGGGGGGGTTTACAATAAGGCCACAAGCTTTCTGTGCAGTGCATGCAAAAGAAATCTGGCCCAAACTGACACAGGAACACCAATGAATCATCTGCCTGTTTTTCTTTCTCAGTTTCTTGAAGCAACCCTTTAAGCTATAACTGATTTATTTTATCATTTTTAAAAACCACATACAAACCCAAGAAAGGTTGAACTCTGAGCAAGAATGACATTTTGACTTGAAACTATCATAATCACGGAAATAAGTACAGTAGTATAACTACAGTAGCTGAGAAAACAGATGAATTCCCTGTCATCTTCCTGCTGGCTGTCGTGTGACAGATGCTTCGGGATATGAGGAATTAGGAGATGCATCTAAATGTCGATTCCTTACGACGGTCAGCGGCAAGGATGTCATCAGCGAGGATCGTTCATGGGCCACGTGCACACCAGGAATTCAGCGCCCACACAAAGAATAAGGCCTGGGGGGTGGGGGGTTGGGGGGGGATTGAAGGAATGGTAAATCCAGACGTAGTTCTGTTAGTGCTGGGAGGTGACAGCAGAAGATTGCTTCTCCCCGTCGCACACCGTTAAGACGACGGAGCTGGTAGGATGGGCAGCTTGTCTTCTCTCGTCTGGCTGTCCCCACCTCCTCGTCCTTGAGACTTGATAAGGGAATCCGCACCAGGGGCCACAGCTTCCAGTTCGGCACAACAGAGGTGACCATCACCGCCCCGCCCCCCACCACCGACCCACACAGCTCCCAGGAATGCTACATAAAACACTACGGCCTCTCCAGCAGCACCCAGTGCCCAGCGTTACCAGTGCTTACCAGTGCATACCTCACAGGAGCCCCCAGAACAGACAAACAGATCTTACTGCTCAGATTGGAGGATAACGCAATAACGCACACCTCTTTAATAACCTAACAGGTCGGTTAGCTCTCCTGAAAGCCATCCATCCATGAGGCACTAATTCATTCACAGGCATATTTGCTTCTTCTCATAACTTTACACTGATAAGGCACAAACACAAAGACGGAGCAACAAAAGCTGCGATTACCTAATTATATTTATAGTCCCTCAGAGTCTTAAAAAGCACTCCTCCCTAATTACTGATCGCGTGATTAAAAGACATACGGAGAAGATCATTTCTGTGAATCTAAATCCTAAGCAGTAAATAATGGCAGGAATTCACAGTGAGGATTTTTTTTTCTTCTTCAAAACAAACACTTTTCTGGAGGTGGCCTCATGCCTCATGACACCGTCACTATATCATGCGACAATATTCTACGGCCTGAGATTGATATGTTACACACAACAAACTCAGGCTTTAAAGGCTCCCTGTTAAACTGACCACCAACGATCACGTAGCTGCACTTTGCTAAGTTAATTTTCCCGTCACGAATCGAGCTACATGCTTTTGTTCGTGTGCTTAGCTGGCAACTTGTAATTTTTATGTCTTTATTATGTAAATCACGGTTGTTACAGGAGAGCTGTGAACAGATGGGGTAACACGGTCATGCTCTTAGCCAGCTCTTAGGTCATGCACTTAGGTCGGTGCGGCCCGAGGGGAAGGCAAACGCCGGAATAGCATTGAAGCCGGCCAGTGGCCGTTACTTGGCCTTGTCACCTGAGGGCCACAGAGGCGCCAGTGAAGCTTCACAAACTGTTTATAGGCCCCCAAAGGCTTCCTTTCCTAAGCAAGGCTCTGCAGGGAAGCTAAAGCAGCCCCCCCCCCAACCAGCAGCACCGTAGCAAGAGCCCATAGGCCTGCTGCGGGTGGAGAAAGAACTTTGTTCATTTTTTTAAGAGGGGGGGGGTGAGAAGGAAGGGGGTGCGTGGGGACGGCGGCGGCGGAGGAAGAGGCAGCTCTGTGATTGATTTCATTTGATGTGCCTTATTATGCGGACCTCTCCCTACTTCCACTGCATAATTAGGACTTAATTAATTTGAGTGAAATCTTTCATCTGCCAAAGCCAGGCTTGCTGCTTCTTTCCATTTACAACATGATATTAATTTCGGCGGGGAACAGTACTCTCCTGATGAAAAGACTGATATAATTAATTAAGTATAATTTTTTCGTTCTGAGGGAAATAATAAGTGCAGTGAACAGTGCCTGATTAACCCTATTATATTAACTAATTAGGGGATCGTTTCATAATCAAGGAAGTAGCACAATTATGGGAGAATGCAAATCACAGCATCTAATGAGCTATGTGTCAATTTGGAATATGCTTTGTTTGGGAAATGTGACATTCCAAATACTCCATAAAAAGCCACTTATTTGTGTGTGTGTGTGTGTGTGTGTGTGTGTGTGTGTGTGTGTGTGAGTGTGAAGAAGAGGGTTAGCCTGTCTTTTGGTGAATTTATTTTAAGGAATTTTGTGCCAAACCGTGTCTCTTGGTTATATGGGATCCTGAAAAGGGGAACACATCAGCCATATTTACAACACAGGATGCCAGTTAAGTGTGTTTACTTTCAGAATGAGGGAAGGTCCACTCAGATTCACCATTTTATGACCTCCAAACAACAGGTCACTGCAGCCATCCCTTCCATGATGGCTCTCCATAGTTTTGTGTCGAGGTCTAGCGCTTCTTCATTACAATGTCCGTGATGAAGAGACCATATCTTATCCTGTTGCCCACTGACCCCAATTTATGCTAATGATCAAAGCCATAAAACATGATTATTGTATTATGCGGTTTATTTGCTTGGCAGATGGTGCTATTGTCGCTCAGTGTTACAGCCTCTGAGGTATCGCTCGCCACGGCCTAGCTGTAGGGACAGCCTGCGGCTCTGTTTACGTTTAATTAATGCCAGATATTTCACTTAAATGAATGTAAGGACTCTGATGGTGATAAAATTGTTGAAGAAGCAGCCTGACGGTTTTTTTTTTAATTCCCCTTGTTGGGTCACGGAAATACCGGCAAATTGCTGGCTAGTTGACAGCAGAGTGCGCAGAGCTTGATTCAGCCCCTGCACTGCATTCAGGACCATGGACAGCGTCTAACCAAGCTTACGTACCTGAACAGGCCAAGTGTGGCAGATGTCCGACTTATTTATCCATCACCTCCTACAAGTACAACCTGCAAGTGTTTTGCTACTGTCAGCGCACTGAAAAAAACATGGATGTCAACATACTACACGAAAGGGCCAGGGCATGAACAGACGATGCCAGCAAAATGGAGCTGGACAGTGACATTTGAGCTGTTTAATGATTTTTAGTGAGGAAAAAATGAAAAAATGCTTAAGAAATAAATCCGAAATTGCGCAACTTTTATGCTAACACATTTAAGCTAAGAGCATGATGTGCCAGGACAGCAGAGGAAACAGAGTATGAAGGGCTGAAGTGTAGCACCCATCAGGACATGAGATACATACTTACATGATTAATATCATCCTGGGTGTGTCCTGGGTATTACAGCTGGGAGTTATAGCTCTCTGATATTCAAGGCAGTGCAATATTTTCATTGGTCACACAATCCAATAGGATCCAATAGGGAGTGAGGCGAGATATAAAATTTGTCTGACAAGCCTGTGGGAACACTGGGAATAGCATGTTGGAGCACTGGGAGCAGCCTGTGGGAAAATGAGACTGAAAGATTCTATCTCACCTGTACGCTGACATCAGGTGGGCATGTCTGGCATCTCCATGGAGCACCAGTCCTTTGGCACATCTTCCTCTGACCACCCTGAGAGTGTAAAAGAGGACTTGGTGCATACATCCATATACACTATTAACCACAGTGTGCGCACACACACACGCCAGGGATGGCACAGCGGCCGGTGATTAGCTGATTTTCCAGTAAGCTCTTTTGAAAATGGCATTAGTGTGTAAAGGACCAATATCTCCTGCTCTCACTGCGTTTCACCCTGAAAAAAAGGCTGCACGGAAACCACGCGATATTATTCATGCATTCATTATTATCTTTAACAACTCAAGCTTACTGACATAAACGTTACGAACGACAGCAGTGATCATTTAGAAAGTGACTGGGAGGAGGCAGCACACTTAATCAGCTGAAACAGAGCAGTAATTTCATGTATCCGTGGCAACAAGGTAAATTGTGTTTTTACATTCCAAGACATGCTTAATTTCTTTTGCGGAGGGTGTCTGTAGAAGGAGACACTGTTCAGAGCCCTGCCCTGTGAATTGTAATTACAGAGCGCTACAATATTTACGTTTGACGTGCAAGATGGTTCCAGAACATGATTACTGAGAGGAAAACTAGATCATATTCGCCATTTTACTGTATATAAGACGATCAGAAAAGGAATATACACTTGTATACATTGTACCTGCGTCATTTTACCGTGATTTAATATTCTTTTTTGCATCTCCTCACGCAATGCCACGCCTCAGTGGTTACACCATTTTATCATCCCTAACCGGAATACCCAGAGGCAGATCCTACATGGAGGTGTCACAAGTGACAGGGACAAGGGAGCGGGCGGGCCTCGGGGCTCCTCTGGCACTAGCCGGGCGCACAGCTGCGTCACCTTCAGCGTTATTTTACACGTACGGCATGTAAGGATCTCAGTAGCTGGAATACTTTTTAACAGGCTGACCCGCGAAAATATTTCATAAGATATATTCAAAGATCCGAATACTGTAATAACAGAATTACTCTTTATTTTACGTTCCGGAGTCCTATTGTGCATTTACGTTGCCTATATTTAGATGTAAATATTATTGTCATTTTGATTAAGAGGCACACGAATCAGAAGTTTAATGGCAGTCATTTATTAGGCCTACTGTAAGGAAATATCTCAAGGAGGCAACATCTTATTTTGATCTCGCATCACGGAACTTCGCCAACGAGCAATTTTTACCAAGTGCAGGAGACACTGAAGATATTTTAAGCCTATAACCTGACTTACCCCCGGATCTTTTCAGTAGCTAGAAACTATATATATATATATATATATATATGTGTGTGTGTGTGTGTGTGGGTATACCTATCCTTATGGGGACACAATGTCCCCATAGTGTGATAAATATCTGTTTT
>JAODUD010000026.1:22177676-22189482 GCA_026784285.1 Stomatorhinus walkeri
TTGTCATAGTTAGCATTAGCATTTTCCCTATAGAAATGAATGAGCGGTCCCCATAAGGATATGTTTACCCTACATACTTGTGTGTGTGTGTGTGTGTGTGTGTGTATGCCTTATATATATATGCGCGCCTCCTCACAAGCAAACAAGTCATGTAATTTATATTCGCCGGGTTCAGAGGCACGGAGGCCATTTCCGCCCCATATTTCGCTTAATAATGCATATCCTATTCAGCTATCTGTGCGATCACTGCCCCCTCCTTGCTGGGTTACTCTACGTTACAGGGTATTTAAGGTCCCACCGCAGTCCAGGGGCTCGTACGCATTAACACCCGGGCAGAGGTAGGCGAGAAAAATAACAGCTGTCTAATGTGTCAGAAAGCCTAGATTAAACGCGGATTTCATTAGTTTTCCCCTGCCACTAATTCGCTGTATTTCACCAAGGAGACGTGAATTTCAAAAACCGTTCTAATATCTATACACATATGATCCCAAATCACTTCGACCATTGTCTGTGAATTTAATTTATTTATGCAGTTGTCCAATCTGCTTTTTTCCCCCATTGCTAGGAAACAATAGTGGAAGTCTCTCTGCTCTGGTCATCATCCCCACTAACCCTGATTAAATATACATTGCTGACTGGGTCTTGTCATCGTGCCGATCGCGGCCATTTTCCTTTCAATTCTGTAAGTTGGTTTAACATCAGGAACAACCGAAATAATTGATTGACTATAGTATTGTGACGTGGACACGACATGCGCAGACTAGCTTGGTAGGAAACACAAAGGCGATTTCATTCTCTTTTTTTGTATTCGACAACTACAGAATCTAAAACATCGATTATATCATCCGATGATAAACGCTTAATAAACTTAACTATAGAATTATGGTTACCATAATTAACGTAGGCCTACTATAATTATTAAAAGTTTCCATAATTATACGACCAAGGTTAGTACATCACGTCTGGAAAATCCTGAATTTGTTTAAGCATTTACCCATTACTTTCACTGACCCTTATGCACATAAAACGCATAGACTGTCATAACTGCAAAGAGCAAGGTGAAATTGTGGATTGCTGCCAAAATACAGTGTGAAAGTTACCGGTAGAGGCGGAAACTCTTTTGTTTCTGGTGCAGCGTTTACTTTCTCCTGCAGGTGGCGCAAACAATTAGATCGATGCAGCGAGAGGGTCCCTCTCATTCTGACTCACTTCGTTATCACTATATTGTTATAAACGACTCGTTTTGTTCCATGTGTAGCATTTGAGACCTTTTAAAACTTTCCAATTATACCGCAAAATTTGTTATAATTTGAGAAATCATTTATAGAGTCCATTGCCAAAAAATAGTTTTTTTTCCAGATATGTCCAAATACTGTGTACTTTACAGGTAATTTTGTTTAGTTAATTAAATCTGGTGGATTTTAAATGTTACCTCTTATAGTACACATCCCGGAGCAATAACCTAAACATAGATCAAGTTATAATATTTAAACAAGAGCAAATAAAACTAAGCTAATTTGATATGGGTTTTCCCCCTTTTCTTTTCTTCAAATCGAGAATTGTTAAAGCGCAAAGTTGACACTTGGTGATAAATCAAAAGGGTTATCTTGACGTGCCGGGAACAGAAGCATGGCGTTCGGTGAGATATTTAAAGAGCGTCTTTGTTGTTGTTTAACGGGCATGGTGCTGTGACTCCATGCGACGCCGATAAGGCCTGGATGAAAGTGAATATTGTGTACATTAGGCAAGAGGGACCAGCAGCTGTATGCTAATTGAGCGCAAATCTTCAGTACATCTCCTGCTGGGCAGCACACGCCATTGAACAAACACACGCACACGCATCCGAAACAAATATTACCAGCCCACACGCGCTTAAAAATGACGGGAAATTAGTAATCGTTAAAATGCCATCAAACGAGGTCACTCTCCGGACCAGAAAACAAATACAAACGTTTACTGAGACGATGACAGAAAAGACGGTGCAGCAGTGAGCAAAAACCTGGTCATCTGTGTTTCCCTATCATTGCACCCCGCGCATAAGTTGTTTGTTATAGGATCTGAGTCCATCAGAGTGCAATTTACATCCGTTAATTGTGTGACCCTTTTAATCGTCGGCTCTGAAATTTTGTTTCTGGTTTTATGACCATAAAACTCAGAGCACAACACTAAACCGATACAACCGATTGCTGGAAAATAATGAGTGACCACTTTACCCGAACTGAAAAGTCGTTGTTTAAAATGACTGCGTTGTATATTGTTGCTAATGGCGCCAAAACAATGACAGCTGGTTAAATATGTTTTTAAAAACGCCATCTTTTGGAATACTTAATAGGCCATCTTGAAAGTACTTCGTAACCTATAACTGTAATTCCGCTTTTTATTTAGTTTACTTCAGTATGTGTATGGGTAAAATGTATTCAGTGCAGCTTGCGTAAAGGCCTATAAAACAGAAGCGATTAATAAGCTTAAATGAAACATATTCAATTTCTGATAATTTGACTTCGTTCACTGCAGCTTTATGCTAATAAGGTGAACAATATGAGTTAAAAGAGCTTTATTGTACTATTATTTCCACGTGTAACTAACCAACGGCTAATCCTTTGAGGGCGAACTTGAATCTAATGAAATTACGCTGGTCAGCAGCACACGGCTTCCTTTCAGTAATTAACATTTCCAGAATTCCTAACCAAAAAAATTGTGTTTTACAGCTCGTTGGCAAACATTATACACCCAGAAACACACTATAAACAGAACGTGGTTTGATTATGAGCAGATTTATCTGTTTATGTAGTGAAACATTTAACGGTTTCCCTAAAAGCAATTAATCGCTGATCTTCTAAAATGCTGAAATAGTGAGCCTAAATGGGTTTTGAAATGTCATCCCTTCTTAATTTCAAAATACTCAAACACAGCTGCACAAGAATAAGTTACTATGCATGGCTTTTGTGCAGTTTGGTAATGAAGCAGTTCAGGGCAGTAGACAGGCCTTACGAAGATTTTTCATTTTGAAAATTATAATCCCACATATGTGACATATGTTGCTAATTTTAAAAGGCGCTGATGATATGTGTTAGAGCTTTAATTAATCGCACACTAACACAAGATCAAAATAATTACTACAAGACATTTTCCAGTGCTTTTGAAAAGTGTAGGGCTAGTTAAAGAACTCGCACTTAAAACGCTGCTAGTTAGTAAAACCACAAATACTATATTCGGTTAATGGCAATCAAGGCGTTATGTGCGTTCTAGCTACATGCCAAAACTTCTACAAAAAGATAGTCGATTAATCATTTACTCCCTCTCCTGCTCGTCCATGTAAACCCCTTAAAAGAAATTAGAGTCGGCTAGATGTTCTTCCCTCCGACGCATAAATAATCATGCATATTTGTGTATGTGTGTGTGCGTGCGCGTGCCCGTGCGCGCTCGCGTAAATTTATACACATTTAAAGTCTTTGAGGCAGCTCTGACCCGGGGAAGTTGTGCGGCTTTAATGGGCAGATCACCGTGGATTGACCCTTTCGGGTTTGCCCTCCTTTGTTCGGAGCCCTGATTATACACAGCACGCGCCTATCTTTTGGCCAGATTGCCTGAGAGTCCTATTTCACAGTGAAGAGGTCAATTTGCTTTTCAAACGCAACCGGGATATACAGCTTGAGCAGGCATGGCTATTGTGTTGTAAAATGAGAAGCCCTTCTTATTATTTATGTATGCGTAACATGTCTGATTTATAAGTAGAGTTAAACTGCCGCATCGGACACGTGCCACAACGTGCAGCCTATTTTAAATATCTGTTTATGTTCATTTTTACCGCTGTATTTATTTGCAGGTGTCCAATGACCATGAGCGCCACCGCTTCCATAGAAAACACGCATCTCAAGGAACAAGTAACACCTAGTAAACAAAGTAATTTGCGCTCGGTATTACCAACGTACCTTCTGGAGCACAATATCGCCAGTCAGAGTTTGTCGTAAAATATGTTAATTTCGTCAAAGTGCTATACATCCAACCGACATTGTGTCCTAACTGATCTTAATCATATTTTAAATGTAAGGTTAGTGGCCATTGCTTGCTGACGAGAACTTAAATATTTTACTGTAGATGCAGGGTGCAATTCAACTAACCGCAACTTCTTTGTTGCTATTTCGTTTGAAAACCCTCACGGCCAATTTTAATTTAAAATTCTGATGATGGTGGTAGTGACGGACGTTTCCTTTTGGCAGATCGGTAGCCCCCAAAGGCGATGCACAAAGCCACGGCACGTGTGCATTTGTATAGAAACCCATCAGACCGTAAAAAGAGGAGGGTCCCGGCGTGTGCCTACATCGGGGAGGGGCGCAAAACGCTCAGTAATATAATACACTACAGGTACATCTGCTAAGCAATCTGCAAACCCTCCCACATTTCCCCCGAACCCAACTCTTTCTACCCTCCCACCACCAAATCCATAGGGATCTATGTTTCATCTGATTGGTTGGGGATGTGGCAACAAGGGGCGAGAACAATAGCATCATTCCTCCTTAAAAAGAGTGCAGCTATGCCTTGGAGACGAAAGCATTTTGGGAAGAGAAAGATCAATAGCCAAAAGGTACTGGCGGAATCAAAGCTGCGAGTGCGCCTGTAATTTTATAAACCTGGATTTCATTTAAACTGCCAGCGCATCTTTATTCAAGTGCCATTTTCGTTATCCGCAAAGATGCCCAAGGGTTTCCTGGTAAAACGAAACAAGAAATCGGGGCACGTATCCTACAGGGTTCGCGCTGACGAGAATGATCAGGACCAGATCCAGGCTTTGAAGAGTCAAAGCGATGCATCCCCAGCTGTTTCCGTCGCTTCCAGCCCAGACCGCGCCGAGGCGTCACCAAACCACGTAGCGGACACACCGGTTTCTGGGCAGGATGCAAAACCAGTACAATTTGGCAACCCCGAGGCGGTGTATCAGGCTCTGTACAGCCCTACGCGGCCCATCAGCAAAGAACACGAGAGGAGGTATTTCGAGAGAAGTTTTAACCTGGGCTCGCCCATTTCTGCAGAGTCATTCCCCACACCTGCCGCCCTCACCACTTTGGACCAGCTCCTCTTTGCACCCGTGGACTTGAAAATCGGCACCAGCAACAGCAGCCGAAGTGGCACAAGCGGCGTCCCCTCGGCTGCAGTCAGGAACGGCAGTAAAAGACCGACATCCGATAATGACCGCAAGAGTAAACCGGTGGCAAAGAAACCCAAAGCAATCAGAAAACTCCATTTTGAAGACGATGTCACAACTTCACCTGTACTTGGTCTGAAAATTAAAGAAGGACCGGTCGATTTAAAACCAAGACCGCCGTCGTCTGGAGGAAACAAGCCCTTGGGGGAATTCATCTGTCAGTTATGCAAGGAAGAATACGCCGATCCTTTTTCTTTAGCCCAGCACAAGTGCTCGAGAATCGTGAGGGTTGAGTACAGGTGCCCTGAATGTGACAAGGTCTTCAGCTGCCCGGCAAACCTCGCTTCTCACAGGCGTTGGCACAAGCCGCGACCGCAAACGGCGAACGGCGCGTCGGCCGCGCCCGGTGCCAGAGCAGAGATCGCCAAGATGCCACCTAGTGTCAAGGCCCTATCTGACGACTTCAAGGACATGAGGGCAGAGCTGGCCAGCGACAGGGACACCCCCAGCCCGGGTCCGTCAGAGTCTGGGTCCGAAGACGGCCTTTACGACTGTCACCACTGTGGGAAAAAGTTCAAACGCCAAGCCTACCTGAGAAAGCACCTCTTGGGACACTCGCAGGATAAGATCCTGGAAGAGCATGGATTCCCACACGGCGAGAAGGGAGTCGAGAAGCTCAACCAGGCGTCGCCCTCCGACGAAAACCAAAGCCAAGGTCCACTGAACCTAAGCCCCCTGGAGTGCCTCCTATGCCCGGTGTGTGGCGAGAGTTTCCCCAACAGGGGCAGCCAGGAGCGACACCTTCGGCTCCTGCACTCCTCCCAGGTGTTTCCCTGCAAATACTGTCCTGCCACCTTCTACAGTTCGCCGGGACTAACGAGACACATTAACAAATGCCACCCCTCGGAGAACAGGCAGGTTATCCTCCTTCAGATGCCGGTGCGCCCTGCTTGCTGAAGAGCATCTTCAAGAAGTCGTGCCTTTAAACAGGAAAATACGGCATGGAAAGCCTCGATTTTACGATCCGAATCGCCAAAGATCGCGAGGCGTCTCGGTCAAACCAATCAATGGCCATTGAAATATTACGGAAGTATAACTTGAAGTATATATTTTCAGATCTCTCTCGACTTAGTTTATCACAAAAAACATTAGTTTGACTGTTAAAGATATTTTTTTAGGACTGCTGCACACGTGCTAATGTACTAGCTTCTAGACCTAAGAAATTGCTCTAAATCTTTAGGTGTCTTTTTTGTCATAAATGCCTTTTAATTCACATGCTGTAAATGTTCTCTATAACGTTAGCTTTATTATAGCTTGTGAATCGCTGGACATCGACTTTTACCGTTGTCTTGAAGCAAACGAAATTCTTAAACATTCCCTTGAAGTGTAACCATTAATGCCTTTAGAGTTTTAACACATAAGTTATTGTGCTGTAACTGCCTTAAAAATGTCAATGTCTGTAATGATTGTTTTGATTTTCGATAAAGTCGGCACATATTTTATCATCATCTATATTATTAATATTATTGCTATATGTTTCATCGTTATATTTTTATTTATTTATTTATGAAGACTATTTTACGTAAATTATTGTGTTGTGTAATTCTGTAAGTCATTCTGGAATTTGACGTCTTAGCCAAATGTTGCTTTGTCATATTTATCTATACGTTGTTATGATGTTGTGGATGGTTTACAACTTTACTACAATCTACACAGCTCTTGTAAAACGTAAGCTCTTATTTTAGATGCAATCCTTTTCTAATACACAGGTTATTTTCTTAAATGTTAGATTTTATAGCGCTTTAATCGTATGTTTAAACTGTGTTGGCTCTCTCTTCAAATAAAATATTTTCAAAATGGCAAACGTTTGCTTTGTCAGCGTCACGGTCACTTTCGGCACGTTTTTCACTCGCGGGTTTTTTTGGAGCATTTTGGACGACTCGGTTTATGTGAGTAAACATAGTGGAAACAATTTTTGTAAGAAGTTATTTCCAGGCCACGAATAAATAAGGATTTTGCAGAGTTTTTTGAGAGAAAAATAGGCTAATTCATTGATCAATACATTTAACATATATAACAAATAGAGCATATTTAACTTACGACAATAAAGTTTAATTTTTACCCTTACGTGACACGAGGATTTACATGCACGTGTTAGTTTGTGGCTTTTAATTATGCATGCAGCATAACTTTATCCATCTTTGGGCTGGATTTGAAAGGATACCTCGTCAGACGGACTGATGTCTCACAACCTGACAAACCACAAGACAAAATCATTATAAACGTAAATGCAAAACATTCCTATATTAAACCAAACTGAAATCAGCGTAATAAGAGAATCCGAAGAAATGAATTATTTACGAAATAAAACAGTTCAAAAGGAACATGAGGGAATTGGTCATCAATTAAATATTAAATACGCTGATATAAACATTTTCATTAAAATATTGAGATTTTGCATTAGTAACAACACGTTAGTATATAAATAAATCGACAAAGAAGCCTGATTTAACGTTTATTTGTTGGCCTAATATCTTTAATTAATGAAAACGGACTAAAATAGTAATAAATCCTAATTATAGAATGGTTTTAAAAGTATCACTAGATGTACTTGCTTAAGAAACGGCCAACTTCAAGAAAAGACCATATCGTTGCTCATGGTACAGCTTGCCAGTTCAATAACAAACGAATTCACTAGTAATTAAGTTTAATGTATGTAATGCATGTGCAGGAAAATAAACTAAAATTAAAATAAAAATGTATGTATTTACGTCAATTCTATTTCACATATGCGGCGGAACCCATTTCCTGCAGTATAACAAGGTAGAGCGAACTCCAGATTACCTCAAAAAGAAACAAATGCCTTGGCGACCCATGCACGATAATCACTCTACAAAGTGATCACCTCTGTGTTTTTCAGACATTTGTCTCTGCTTGAAGTGACTTGAGACTTCGATTTTCGATTATTAACGGCACACTCTGCCTTTGATTCAATCCAGCAACAATGTGCCGCGCCATGGAATTGTACTGAGGTGACCTCGATTTGCTTTACGAGCGTATTGGCACGATTTAAAAGGGGTGGCATAGAAAAAACCCCCAACCACCAAGAACGAGTTCTAGCACCTTTAGTATATCCTGGTATCTATTTTAATTGATCGCATCTTAATTTAGCCACTAAAAGAAACTATGGATGAGAGTGTTGTGGTCCTCAGTCAATCGTATGGTCTCTTTAAAAAGTTAAATTATTTAACATTTATAGAACGGCCCTGGACATAGATAGTTAAACCACTGCTTAAAACCAAACGCAATTTATTGTGGAGGTATTTAAGTAGCTAATTTATGCACATGTCGTAGGCTACATTTGAATAACCTTACAGGTCACTTGAAGAGGTGGCATTTGAGAAAAACAATTGTCAAAAATAGTTGTTAATTCTGTTAAACGTGTGACGTGTCTGTTTTCAGTTACCAACACGTGAATATGCTCAGCAGTTATTTTCGTCTTTCTGAGATTTTCTAATAATTTAACGGCATCCACACCGGTTCAGAATTCTGTACAAACCTGTTAAGAGAACTTTAGGCTAACAAAAAAAAAGAAAAAATGCCACAAAACAGATTATTGAAAGTTTAACTTCAATTACTTGTTAAAATGACAGATGAGGTTCTTAAGACACTGGATGAAGGCGCCGTTTATGCTTCCGCTACCTTCTGAAGACACACCTGTGCATCCTCCAATTAGTATTTGCATTTATCAATTTAATGAATGTAGTAGTTACATGGCACTTTAGTGATTTTAGGGTCTATTTTACCGTTTTTCTATATAATATAACACTTACGTCTTAATATTTACTTTAATTTTACTTGTGTTGATGTGTACGATCTGTGACTAAGGCTTATTACATAACAAGAGGCTCAAATCTGAACTGAGACTACATATAGTTTTTATTTTAAGGCTTTATCTTATCAATCCAACACTGGAGGTGCTGAACGTTAACTTTCTTTAGCCAGAACCAAAGGGTTTCCCGAAGTCGCATTAATGCTACGTTCTATGTCAAAAGACTGAACATATGAAGGACGTGGCGTTAATGCGGCTTCGGGAAAGTCACCCTAGAACGATATCATCAGTCAGGCTGGAACTCAAGTCCTACATTTTAAAAACCATTTTTGAGTGGCAGAAAAAAAAACCATTCTTCTGTTTTCTTAAAGATTCCTTTTATCAGATAAAACGTGGAGCATTTTGTTTGTCTCAAGGACTACCGCACCTTGGATTAAGATTTCCGATTAACGGAGGAACATGAAGGAACATGACGCAACCTGACGCTTCAGGTCTTTGGAAGAACAGACCCCTCCTCGGAGGGTGCGGGCACCTCTGCGAGGGCGATGGTCTAACGTCTCCCTGCCCGGAGAGGAGGCGCTGCAGGTGAGATCAGGAAAGGAGAAACGGCAAAGCGCTTGGGGGGGTCGCAGCTACTGAATCTGCCGATCTTATCTGCATTTCGGTGGATGTAATCTGATAAATTCATTCTCACTATTTTAATTGCGCTGGTATAGAAAATCTTTTCTTTAAACTGACGAATGGAAATTTACCGATGAGGATACTTGACTTGCAATCGTTTTTATCGACGGCGCCGAAGCGGATGGCTGGCCTTACGGGCTTTGCAGGTGCGGCGAGGCGCCGGATCACTTGTTTTCCGGCCTTAAACAATCATCGCGCCGCGAAGACAGACTTTGCACCTGTAAAGCCGGGACGGGGCCATTATTCGCTGCCTCGCCCGATACAGCAGACCACAGCAGGAGCGACAGATGGAAGGGGGGTCAGGTTACTGCAGCTGCCCCCCCACACCCCCACCCAAAGTCACCAGCCCAAGCCGGGGCAACTTCGCGACGTGTCACCCCCAAGTCGTCTGTCAGGTCTGTCGAGCTATGACATCTGAAAAGAATTCCCTCACAAGAGAATTGAGTAAAACAAGGTGATTTTTTCGACACTTAGACCATCAGCTTAAAAATAAAAAAATATTCCAAAATGTTAAACAACAGTTGACGAATGCCAATTTAGAATAAAATACCCAAAAAGAAACAAGAACAGAAAGGGAGCAATTATGTGGAGCGTGGGAACAAAACAAGCATTAAAACATTTTTTCCAAATCAATTTAATGAAATGTTTTCATTTTTCACATTTCTAATAAAGATAACATGACTTTATCATTAAAAACAATTTGATATGTTAACAATTAAAGATGAATTTTCAAGCTTTTTTCTTCTGTTTACAAAGATTATATTACAGGCATTTATATATTTATATTTATCAGTAAGAACCCTCACAATGAAACCACGCACTGGTTTCCTATCCGAAATCTAGAATTAACACTAGCTATGTAGCTTCACACGCTGACCAGACTGAGTAAGATACAAGTTCGGCCCAGATCATATCAATGACTTACACCCAGCTGTTAATTAAGTGAAAATCCCTTCATGACAGAAACATCTGCCTTAATGTCTTGTTTCTTAGTTCGCATCTACTGTTGCTACATAAATGTCTCGCTGTGGCCATGATAGTTCGTGTTTGCAGTGCAGGTGAAGGAATCGATCTGATCAAGGCCATTATTATTATTCTTTGCATACATTCTTTAATACACACAATTAACTTCTTTTCTGAGAGCTGTCCTCAGACCATGTGTCCTATCTTCTTTATCAGTGCTTGAGGAGGAGAAAAAATAAAAAATAAAAAAGTCTGGCTAAGGCAGAGTAGTGCAACGGAACAGTGTTGCAGATTTGTTGGAGCCATGAGCATGTGTAACACCTGGCCTCCCCGCCAGCTTAATCCCAGGTGTGGAGTGGCGGGTGGGGGGGCGCCCGCTGTGGGAGCAAAACCAAGCCAGGCTGACAGTCACAGAGAACACAGTCTGCAGCGCCACCTAGCCCCAAGGAGGCTAACTACACAGAAAAGCAAAGAGTTGCAGCATTCGCCATCTTCAGCCAGAAGGAACAGAAGTAGGATAGGTCAGGGGGGGGGGCTCGCTAGCTAAATTCACATCTTCACAACCGCCCAGACCTGCTGCTAAGTGTGGATGCTTGGACTCTTCAAGTTAAAATAGAAAAAAAAATTAATAAAAACCTCAACGATGCATGTGTGCTGGCCTGCCGGGGGGAGAGGAGTGTGACACGAGGCCGGCGGGCCTCCGCTGCACGGAGCTCGGCTTCCGCTGAGCCGCTGCCGGCACGGAACATGCTCGCGAAAGCCGCCCGTCACACTCATATGTACACAGGAAAGTATACAGACATGTATAAAATTAAATTAAAGCATTTTTACATCCGAGAACAAACGGAAACATTCAATTCTATGTTACCAGAGGAAAAATAAGTGCAAAAGAAATCTGTAGGAATGTCATAAATGTAGCTTCACAGAACAAATAATGTGAACAATTTAAACATCACGCATATCAAACTTATTCAAATACAATGTTTCAAACCATGGGTAAAGTATCCTACACTCATCGTTCCAGCAGTTGCATAAAATCAAGGAGAGGAGAATCTAAATTACTGAAATACGGGAAAAAAGAAATCATATTATTCACCATAGTTTAGCTACCGCTTCTGCACACCTTACAATTTATGCAGAATTCAGCACCACTGCTGGGCCAGTCACCCAGGAGCACCAATGGCGCG
>JAODUD010000026.1:22255804-22271251 GCA_026784285.1 Stomatorhinus walkeri
TTCTTGATGCACATGCTGAATGTATGTCTGATAGTTGCTCCCTGATTGCAATCAGCTGGCCAGACAATAAACTTTGTCACTTCGCATCTCCTCCAACGTCTCCGGCGTGAATCTCTTCTGGGACTCGGCGGAGTTCAACTCCAACATGAACCAGGACACAACGCTGAAAGCCATCTACAGCCCATAGCACACTGTTCAGTGACGCAGGTGGCAAACCAGCAGGGTTACATTTCGGGGGTGGGGGGGGGGGGGGTTAAGGTTATGGGGTCCAGTAGGGCTCAAACTGGCAGGGGACCTAAAGCTGACACTTTAATCTGGGTTTCCGCCACACAGTGGTGGAGGAAAGAACTGCACCCAGAGGGACGGCCCCATGGAGCCTCATTAAAAAAGGGCACTCCAGTGCTCATTAGCTAAAGGTCTGAGGAAATGTCAGGCGTAACACGAGTAAGAATACCTTAACGTCGTACCGAGAGTGCGTTAAGTGCCGCTTACTGGTGTCCCTTCAGCACACAGTAGTCCTTGTGGCTGTTGAGCGAACAGGGATGACAGGCAGGCTGCTTGACCAAAGACAGCAGCCCTACTACACCCTCTTAGCCAATGGGATTAAGCTTGATGGATGACCATTAGCTCAGGTCTGCGTCTCGTGAAAATATCCAATGATCCATGTGGGAACCACTTCCTGTGTTCAGCCACCCTCCCACCACCTAATGACTTACCTATACTGTGAAACTGCCATCTACTGTTAATTTTCTCTGGCAGAAGTTGAAGAATTTTCTGTAAGAGAAAGTAGTGTTACAACATTAATTCCACATACATACAGTCAAAAACAGGTGAACTATTCTCTAATTCTTCCAGCCTAGAGTTACATAATAAAATTGTAGATGAGAACCTCTTTAGAACAGACAGCGTTGGTGAGGTCTGGGGGGGTATGCTGGATGTTCGCTGCAGGACGCCCCCCCTTTAGTGGGATGTTTTCTTGCATTACCGCCATTGGTCCGCCTTCCCAGGACAAAGGCTGACAAGGCATTCCCCAGTGGATGCTAGGTGGTTGGATATCTTAAGAGTTATTTTCTCTGAAAGACGATGGACGACAGGCTGTACGAGGGCTCTTTGACCTCTGGAGAAACTGCCAGTCAGTCTGACCGACTGGCTGGTTGCTGCTGCGTATCACCACAAGTGTCAATCTGTCAAACTTCAGGGCCCCAGTGAGAGGCCAATGACTCTGCTGCAGTACTCATTTCAGCCTCCTGCCCCCCCCCCCCCCACCTGAATCTACATCACCAACAATGATGCCAAACGCCCCTCCTCCCAAAACCACAAAAACCTTCATGCGTTATTTAAGAGGATGGCAGAGTAGGTGGGGGTGTTGTCTAAGTCTGTGTGGTGTCTGGGTATTGGTAAATTAATGCCAATTTCACTACTGGTGGCATGGGGGAAAAACAAAATAAATGCCCCCCCCCCCCCAAACCCCAAAAAGGCTAAAAGAGCTGGAGCAACAATAGAATCTAGTCACCAGCTCAGAGAGTTCCACCCAAGAGCAAGCAGACTTCCCAGACGAGCGTTAAGCGAATATGCCGTCATACTCCGGGCATAAAAGTCAGGTATTAGGGCAACTGAGCTCTGCACTGAATGGCCGGATTTCCCATTTACATGATCCATGCTTAGGCATCCAGATACGCACCAATGGTGACTCTGAATGCGCTTTTCTGAAAGGTGTCCAGAAAGACAGTTAGGATCGGAAACGGCACTTCAAAAAATCCTGGAGCAACTCTAATACTTTTGTCATCCTTCTTAGGGTTCAGCACACTTTCTACCTTCTTCACCTAGATAACTTATACGGACAGAAGTTGGCTGAATTCAGGCCCAGAGGCGCCAATCATGACAATTCCCAATGGGCCACTTAGCTGATGTGCTGGTCAGAAACTAAATAGTTTGACAAGTTTGAGATTGAGCTGGTCGGAAACTAAATAATTTTCTTTAAAATTCGACAACAATGCTTCAGAATGTTACACAGTGAGTATTATCACAAGCGCTCACACATACAATAGACCACGACTGCTCTGCGTAGAGTAAATGTGTAATTATGCAGCATGTGTGTCAGTGTGATCGCTTGTCATTTATAACTGAATGCGCCCACAGCTAATTGCTTGCTATTCCTAATCAGTGGAAGTTTCACTAAGGATCGATGCTACAAAGAAAGCAGACAGGGCTTCTTGAAATGTCAGTAAAAATTTATCAAGATAAAACTTGAACTGTGGCATCGTTCCCCAGAACGAAAACAAAATGAGCTGGTCTTAGGCATAAAAGTCCCACTCCTTGCCTGCCTGAGTGGTTTAATTTCATCTAACAAGCAGTTCATGTTTCTTCACCTCCTGTGAACTGAGACCCAAGCCCAGTTCGAGGTCAACTCACTCAACATGTTGGTCAGAAAAGACCAGTCACTTAAATCTGTTATTTCTGTGCAGAGGAAAATCAAGATGGGGAGCATAAATGTCGAATGAAATTACAACATGCCTTCATTATCGGCTTGGCTGCATTTTTTGATGTTTTACCAGGAGAGAGGGGGCCGATCGCTTGGGTAAAACACGGGACACCTGCATACAATGCTGCTGTGCGGCAGACTCTCAGCTGAGCGCCAACTGCGCTGACCGCAAAGGACACTGACAACAGAAATCAAAGGAAACATGGATATTCCAAGAAAAATGGAGTCTCTGAAAGGCCGGCGAGGCGCACGAGGATGACCACGTCTCCCATCAGACAAGGAAGGCCAGAGGTGCCCATTTTAAAAGTTACAACCCATTACACTTGCATGTGGGGAAAGAAGAGGGGATTTTGACTGACAGGAGTCAAGTCCAGTGAGCTGCAGCCCTGAGGGTTAAAGCAGGGAGACACCACTGCTGTGCCTTTGATAGCCTATTATTTGCATGATAAGCTTCATCAATAGTAAAAGGCAAACCTGTCTGTATCCCAAACGCTACAGGGATCCTCCCTTTCCGAGAGATCATTTCCAATGCAAAACAGCCAGTCCCCTGAAGAAACTCGGAGATCCCAAATGGCTACCACGGGACTGTGGCTCTATTTATGTTAAATTATGCACAGGGGGTCTGAGAAGCTTGTGTTACTACTGTGTCTCTCTTCATCCACGGAGATGAGCTAAAATAAGTCAGATTGCTAAAAAGGCCAACAGAACGTGTCCCCCCTTCACAGAAATTGATAGAAATGCAAACTGCCTTTGGTAAAAACACCAGCTAAAATAAGCATCACCATCCCCATCGTCAGGGCGCAGCAAGCAGCTCCCATACAAGTACACAGTGAAATTCTAGCATTTCCAAAGCGATGATGGGCAGTGGTGCGAGCCTGTCCCAGAGCCCCCAGCATCCAGCACGAGGGGCGATGCCAAGCTCAAATGGTCGGCGAGTAATAGGCTCAAGGGTGTGTCGATGCCCATCTGTCAGACCATGAGCACAGAGTGTCAGGGTTGGGCTCTGCAAAACGACACTATAGGCCTCAAATACAAGTGAGGGGGTGCTTTACATCTATATTCTGGTTTTATTTCTCCCCAATAGCAGCTTAAAATGTATTTGTGTGTGTGTGTGTGTGTGTGTGTGTGTGTGTGTGTGTGTGTGAGAGAGAGAGAGAGGTCAGCCATATGAAACCTTACACCTCTGCTGAACAGCGAACACTATTTGCAGGGCAGTCCTGGCGACTCGATTGGTTCACACCAGCCAATCAAAGTGGATGGGCAAGGAAGCCTCGTTAGGTACCATGCAAATCGTTTTATGTCGCTGTCGCTTGGGCAGAGGCTGAAACACAAACTGCCCCTGTGCACCCTGATAGGGCCGTTGTTAGCCGACAGCCCTTCAGACAAGGAGCCTGTGTCTTCCAAGCGGGCTTTGCTGCACCTACTCATGGCTGGAGCGCAAGGCCTGTTTACAGTTCTGCCACGAAGTAAAGTATACGATGCCCGTCGGCGGTCACATGACCTAACAGACTTCCCTAAGAGAGCTTTGCACTGAGACCCACTCCTCTTTCAGTCAACCACTTTGGCAGGCACACACGATACAGCAATTTGAAGTTTCTTTATAAAGCAATATATCCAAAATGCTACTTTTCTGCGCTGAATGACTAAACTTTAATCACACCTAAGATATCACCACCTAATTTGTTACTTCACAAAAAAGCAATGCATGCAGCTGAGCCGTAGGCTAAACTGTGCATATGGTTATGCCTCTTTGCATGATTAAATCTGGAAGTGGCAGAACTCAAGAGGATGTAAATCAAAATTGGTCTTTTTCACTGCAGCTCCTGTATTCCATTTTAGTTTTAATTTTAATAAAGACTTAGCACAGGCTAACATAAATAGCATAGCTAAAAGTTCTATGGCAGCTTTAACATCGATCCAGCAAAAGAACGATGGAACAAAAATTAATTCAGGAGGAAAAATGTGACATTTTTCCATGCAAGACCCTGGTGCTATTTTCCACTTGAAAAAAGGGATATGTAAAGGCATCTCAAACCCCCACCCCCAGAGACCCCCACTCAGCTGCCTGAGACAAAGTCTGTGGCTGCGGATTCACTAGGGAGTCAGGTGGGGGTGGGCAGAATAGGGGAAACTGCAAACACCCCCCCACCCCCCAAGGAGGATCCCCTTGACAACCTCGACACACAAACTGCGGGGGTGGGGGTCACAAACCACATTGGTGGTAAGCTGAAAATCCATGTTAAAGCAAAGCAGGTCAGATGCCAGGCTGAGCAAAGGCCTTTGGAATGTGGGAGGGAGGGGGGCAGCTTTGTGCGTATGGCACCTGATTGCTGTGCCGCCCTCCGCCTTTATTAAATTGGCCTGGCCGTCGGGGCCCTCCACAGGGTGGGGGAGCACGTCCCAAAGTCCAGCCATCAAGGTAGCAGGGTGTAATGAGCACATGGTTGTGAAAATCTAACTAGTGAATTCTGCCTTTAGCTTTAATAAATGAACAACAACAAATAAATACTACTACTACAATAATAACAATAATGACAACAACGACGACGACGACGATGATGATGATGATGACTGCACCATCACAGCCCTGTTACACTCACCAAGGGCTCTTCACTGTTTGTTTGTTTAATTGTTATCCATTGAGATGTGGCTGAAGAAGAAAATGTCTTCCACCAGAAAGCTCAAAGAACATAAAACACACAGCAGCTTCTTCCCAGGGTGAAGTTAATGTATATCTTTTTACGACAGATTGTAAAAGTGCTCAATATTAAAAAAAAAAATCCAAAAGTCCCAAATTATGTACTATAATTTCATCAGTGGTAGTTAATATTTAATAATTAACCCAAAGAGGCTCCAATGAAGCAAATTTGAATGTATTTGAATGTGTTCTTTCTGACCCCGAGGCATGACGTGCCAGAAAGCAGAGTAAGCCCGGCCAATGCATGGAGTACAGCAGCCGCATTATCTGTCAGTGCGCTGGAAGACCAAGGATGGGAGGTAGGGCCAGCCGCACGACTCCGCGATAAGCGGCTTTCACCGTGACGTTATTCTGAAAGGCTCCCTTCATCAATATTTAAAAAAAACAAACTATATTTAGGCTATGAGTGCAGGTATAGTCTCTTGGTCTGGATGTTTTAATGTGTTTGCAATTTCAAAAAAAGCCAAGATGAAATCAAGATTGGTCCTACAGCCACAGAGAGCATGCACTTATCAGTAATGCTGAAATTTCAGGTCCCCTGTAATCAATAATTAATACGAGAATGACACCATTGCACACAGTAAACCCTAAAACATGGATTCAGGATCGTTTCAGTAACTGAGTATTTTAAACATAAGGTTGACATGATTAACCCCAGACATACTGGTTACTTCAGCTGGCTCCTATTTGGTGAAACCAAGTAGGGATAGAGAAAACACCATCATTCCACCCACATTAGGGTTTAAAGCCTCGTTCCTCCCTACCACCTGCGTAAATACATTTGCCAAGCAGAGACCATTTCCCAGTTCTGATGTTATCAGTCATGTGACTAAAGTTTTACGTTGGGACTGTAGTGGGGAAAAACCCAGAGCAAGTTTTCCTGCTTTTTTTCCACAATATGCATGAAAAATTAATTTCCCAATATAAAAATAAAAAATGGTCAACGTTATGCAACATTCCCATGACACACAAAAACAAACCCAAACAGAATCACTTCCATCATCAACTTTTAAAACCTAAGTGAAACAATGCACTTCCTTCCTATCCCATCCATCCATCTATCTTGGTCATCTTTTTTTGAGACCAGTTCACCTAACTGCATATCTTAGAACTGCAGGAGAACACAGGAAAACCCAGAGAAACACAGATTGAACCAAACCCCCCCACCACACACACACACACATTAATCCTCTTCTGCTTAGGTTATTTGCTTTCCAAAAAAACAGCATATTTAACACCAGGTCAAAAGAACATACCTCAAAAATGAAGAGAATGGAGTCCAGCTCCTCCCTTTGTGATTTGTTCCCTGAAAGAGCAAACAGATATGCAGTGTCAGTTTTGAGGTTTCGGGAGAGCAGGATGTCCTTTCCAGGACAGCTGGATGAGATGGGCTGAGTGAGCAGGACTACACAGGGATGCAGAGCTATGTCAGAGCAGCACTAGTGGGCAAGAACTTTGACCGCTGCCCTCTGCAGCACACTGGGGGTTTAGGATGCTTATCAACATCACCAGATGTCCGGAAGCCCACTGTACCACAATACATTTTTTGCAGCAAAAACTCTTGCACAGCATTTTCTGACTCATACGAGGCCAGCCTGCCCAAGGGAATTCGACAGCCAGGTGTCCTTGAATCCACAGAGGTTTTTTTCCTCCCTCTCCTACAACAACCATGTTTTCTCTCTTCCAATGACTTTGAGAATGACTTTTAAGACTGTGTAACATTAACTATGGTGACGTCGGTTTGTGAGGACTGGAGTATTTTTCTAAGGCTGCTACTAAACCCTTGTTAAACATCATAGGACGGTCATAATGAGAAAGGTACTACATACAAATTTGAAGAACTGAAATGGAATTATGATTCAACAAGTTAAAGTGAGTAACTGGTTGGGTGGCGGGTTGGGATTTCTTCTCAGCGATGGGTAGGCAGGGGTTCCCAAGCTTAAGAGGATCAGCACTACCATTTATAAATACTGCTCAATTCCACCATGTTGTGCGCTGGCCAGTCCCAGCATTGAATTTAGTGCTGTATCTATTTATTGTCACTGTCAACAGCCTAATTAAAGGTACATATCAGGGACTAAAAGTATGTAGCACACATCAAATCATGATGCTAAAATGTTAGCCGCATGCCAGCATGCCAAGCCAATGTCCCAGCTCCAGTCTTTGAAGGGCTGTAATTTCAGCACGCTGGGTTTTACAGAACAAGCTTGGCATGTGCGGCGCACACCACGCTGTGCTAAACGAACCTTGAAATCAGACTCGTTTGGAATGTGCATACACACATGGTGGGCAAAACAGCCCATAGATAAACAGCACAAAAACAAAGCTCAAGATGTCATAAGCACTTGATTTCTCTGTAGTTGTCATGGAGCAACCAATCACATTCACTCCACATGAAGGCACTTACACCATGTCAAGTATTTATTTAACAGTCCCCGACAGACAGAAATTCGGCACTAAATCAATTTTCACAGCAGCATGAAAGTGTGCTAATTGTAATGTTAGCATCAACACTACACTGGGAGACCTGACGATCTAATACTGCAAACGATCTAGACTACAATGAAGACTCGGTATCTGCTGAATAATGTTGACTTTTTTTCCCTCCCAGCTAATAATTCCAGTTGACATATCAAGTTTTTGGAATTCTTTTGAAGACTGAAGGCATTGTGAGAATGACAGACTGTGGCCTGTCTTCTATCTGCCTTTGTGTGTCGTCGTGAGCTCCACACCCTTAAACCTAATGAACAACGCCTCTGACCTCAGCGACAAAGAGTTCAGACGGCTCGAAATCTGCCTTAAAACGACGCTCTAGGTCTCACCCATCTTCAAACGAGACGGGTAAAGCAAGATCACTGAGGGTTGAATAAGGAACCAATAATGATCCAGAACTACAGCAAAAAAAGGAACAAACAAACTTAACTGATGTCGACACTGTACATTGAGACATTCTCTACAAAGCTTGGTGTGGGATGGTGCAAGATGACGACGGGCAGACTTACCTTTTTGCTTTAAGTTATTTTCCAGTGTAATGAAATTTTCATAGAAGATAAAATAAATCTGCGAGCAGTTGGTTTCAAAGAATGCCTTCAGTTCGCTCTTCTCTGTGTTGACCTCTGTAAAAAAGAATACAAATAATAAATATTTCAATCACAGGAAAAGAAACATTTTGACTGCTAAATATGAGTTAATTTAAATTTAAACATCAAGACCGTGATTTGCTCTCTTGTCGATGTACTTTATACTACATTTTTTTCAGAATGTGTGCTTCCTGGCTTGATAAATTTGGTTGTTCTATTTAAAATGAAAGTATGTTTAATAACGTAAACAGAGATTTAAGTGATATTCAATCAGGATAATGGAAGAAAGAGGTCAAGTCCTCACCACAGATCCTTTCAGATCAGATCCTTCACCTAACGTTTGGCTATCCATTTACCTCAGCTGACCCTATATCCATCCATGCAATTTAAAAATATATTTTACAGGAACAATTAAGGTTACTCTGCTCAAGATTCATACATCAGCCCCAGGGACTAGAAAACTCTAGGGTACAAGTATCCACTACTCTACCTACTGCCCCAATTTTTTTCACTTTCTTAAGTGGCCTCAGTTCTCACACACGAAAAGTAAATCTCTTGGATCCCTGGATTCTGAACCCAGCCTCAAACCCCCCCCCCCCCCACTCCCACAATCCACGGGCTACACTGGAGGAATATGACAAAAGGACGATCCTTGTGTCACGTTAAGACAGCAGGTGAAGAAGTGAGATATCTGGACTGTAGTGTTTCATGAGCAATACATTGCTCTTCACTCGTGAAAGTGAAAAAGTCATGTTTAAATCAACTGCAAAACACAGGAGGAACCAAGAAGCAGATGGCAAAGCAACTGTCAAATGGGCAGCATGGTCTGGCATCCTGCCACTTGGACAGACCCACCAGGCACCAGGCAGGTAATGGCCTCATAAGAGAGACATCGCCATGTTCAACCAAAGCATTTAATGTGAGCAACTGTCACGGCAGCGTGAGGTCAAACTAATGTTGGGAACTGAACGTCAACCATCACAGGTAAAGTCCTTTCTTTTTTCAGCCATTCGGGGGCCCAATATCAGAAGTGGGAGAACTCCCTGGGGACTTGCCATCTTAGTGGGTAAACACACCATTAGTCTCTTATAGCCCCGGTGCCAACAATAAAACCGATAATTGCCACACCAGTGTGTGAGACAAAAAACATAGCAGGGAAAGAACAGAGCTCCCTCCGGTGAGCTAACATCAGCATGCCCAGGGAGCTGGCTGGACGGGAGGGGGCTCTTATCAGAGCCGCTCACATGCTCCGCTGTCAGCGCTCCTCATTGTGTCGGGGGGCTTCCTGTCTCTCAGAAAAACACGTCGACTCATCTGAGGCAGCGGCAGCCCAACTGGAGTGGGGGGGTGGGGGGGTGGTGGTGGTTCAGGGGGCCATACAGGAGGAAACAAGCAAAGGCCAGGGGAGTGGGCAGGGGTGTCACGGAGCAGATAACAAGGATCCTCTCCAAGACACTTCTTCCCATATTCATCATCATTCAATCATTAGCTGGAGTTTCAAGAAAATGACACAGAGATAAACGAAAGCCAGATTAAATTCACTTTCTTAAGAAAACAGTCATTAACAGGACTAAAAATAAACAACCCTTTGTTCAAGGTAAGAACCATGGGGAACCACTTCATGGTATAGTAGGGATATTCTTGATACTTTAACCAGCAACATTCAGTTTACAAAGACACGTTTCTATGAAACGTTCATTTCTATGCCCTGTTCTTATTTGGGGCCTGGTTTTTACCTTGGAGAAAGCCCTGCTGAAAATACAAGTCAGCTACTACAGAAGAGCAGGATACTCATGAACAGGGATGCAGGTTACAAAAAACACATGTAAGCAAAAGGAAAACCACAACAGACTGGCGGCCAACAGTCCAGTAGGTGACAGCGCTCACAGCTCATGATGTGCCAAGTACCTTCACCAGAAGATGGGCACAGTGGGCCCCCAATCAGCTGCTCGTGTGCATGAAAGAAGCTTAAACAAAGACAAAGATAAGCAGGACTTCACATACAGATGAGCTAATAAAATAGGTGGCAATGTCACTTAAGTCATACAGAACTGGTAAGGTCAAAAGATAAATTTGTTCCAGCTCTTACGAAAGAAACCGTACGAAGCCAGAGAATAAAAATATTAGTTTGAAAGAAACAGATTGTTAGCCAAACCTAACCCTGATCACTGTGCAGTGGGTGTTCCCCACGCACACTGTGCTAGGAAGTGTCGTTCGTCTGTTAGGGCCACACTGGTGTTCACACTCAGCCTTTCCCCAGAACAGCTCGTAGGTTAGAGCTTTTCAGTTCCCTCTTCACTCCGACCGAGCCTTATGTGGACAAACCTGTTCTACTGCAATTCTGAGTACAGAAATTTATTTTATCTTTAAAAAAAAAAAAAAACCCTGCACATATCACACCTACTACCCACAACTTATACTCCACCACTGCTGCTGCTGCCTGCCAATACACCTCTGCTCCAAAAGAGGAGGAGAATTTATCACAGGAGGCTACAATTTTAAGCTGCAATAAAGACGAGCAGAACACAGGAAGCTTTGCGCTGCATTTTGTTTTTTGTTTTTCCCAAAGATTTTGGAAGAGATTTATGTTCTCTCGCTCCCCCTCTGCCTCCCCCCAGTGGAGGACTGGCAGGAGTAGTAGAGGATACTCCACCAAGCCAGGTCTGTTTTCAGAAGCCAGTGCCAAACTGTGGCCATCTCCCCATGCTAGCTGTTGTTTTCAGGGCAGGGGAAGCAAAGGACGGGGCCAAGTTCAGCCGCACAGCACGGACCTGAGGGTCAATTACTTATTTGCAATGTCTTATTTGTAATTCCACTCTGTTAATCCGTAATCTACTCTCAGACAACAGCTGAGGAAAGGGAAAATGTGGTAATGATATCATGCGACCAATGTCATATTAAACCTGAAATGGGGGCAGATGCACACGGTTCACTGCAGAGTAAATTTGACATGAAAGCTGCCAGTCCTGTTTTCTGTTCGGTCGCCGGACTGGACCACACAAAGCCCTAGAGAGGTGTGACTGCTGGAAGGGAGGAACAAAGAGGGAACAAGACAGGAGTGCAGCTTACGTGTTTGTGCCATTTAGTCAAAGAGCGACAGAGTGCTTTTTGTACTGGTGTGGTGTTTACACTTATAACCAAACACACTGAATGACAATTTACAGCTTATTTCTGATCACTGTTTGGCCACTTAGAATAGAATGATGATGAAAACAAACATAAATAAATAAATGAAAGTAAATGGAAATTACTACCATGATCACCATCAACAACATGAACGGATACAAATTAGCTTGTGTCTAAAATAATAGCCTTCCAAAGCCCTGTTTGACTGTTACTTTGACGCAGGACAAAAAAAAAGCCAAGATGCAAGGTGATCATAAGGGAGGGAGCTGAAATTGCCGGGGTGGGTGGGGTGCCTTCATAAGACACCGCAGTAAATTTCTTCACCTACTACATTCTATTCAGAGCAGGCCACCTGTTTGAGGGACAACGACACCAATGTCGTGACTCGGGAAGCTGGGAATCCCCCTTGTGCTGGTTATTAATGATATGAACCATGTTAATCATGCGTCCCTCCAATAGCAGAGATAAAACCTCTCAGCACATTCGGAACACGCAGTCAGAACTAAGAAAGTCAGAGAACAGACGGAAAGACAACCTAACAAAACTGAATGGAGAGCCCAGGGAAGTCCTTAACACTTCTAATGTTGAGATGTGACGTCTGGCCAAGTAAACAGAGGTTAATGATAAATCACTCGCAGCCAGCTGTGACGAACGCAATCAGGCTCCCATTATATAAGGCAATCGGCAAAGGAGCTGCCCGTCGCTCAGCGCCCACGGAATGGACAGCTGCTGCCGCTGGCGCGGCGCCACCATGCCTCACAGCCTACGCCAAGCATCCATCACACTCATCTCTCTCCCAGGCGTGTTTATTACAGGGTCGGCAGGGAAACTTCCAACAGGAAGCTGCAAATCAGAGGTGAAGCGCAGAGAACAGAGCCACCTGGTATGCAAATCACGTTTGGGCCTCTGCAAGGGCATTCCACACGCACCAGCTGACGGGCTTCGATGGCAGGACCAGAACCAGCCAGCTGAGTCAGTGTGGCCCACCTGGAGTTCTTCTAACGCTGACGAATGGCAAACTGAAAGCTAACATTTGAAGGACAGAGGCAGAGAATTAGCAGCGGCGTGAGATAAATCTTAGACATGCAAACCAGCATCAAGCTTACAGGGCCTCCTAAGCTGAATTGTGCAATCACGCAGTCACGTGTATGTAGAACCTGCCGCTGCATTATGCAGACGTTATACAGAAGTCTGGCTTCAGTTAAGAGCTGGATGAACGTCAAGCTGAATATCTGAATTCCACGGCCCACCAGCATCCATTATGAGAATGCAGTACCCAGCCATCTCTTGCTCATGTCAGCTAGATCGAACTGGTTATCTAGTCATCTTACAGGTCAGGGAGTTGCAAACTCCACAGCTATCTATTAGCAACAGCGGCACAGCAGAAATGCTTCCCCCAATTAACCTGTCGTGTCAGGCTCCCCCCTACCACAGCGCAGACCTCCTGCTCAGGCTTGATTAAATAGCCGGGCAGCACTGCCACCACATCTCAAGCAACGACAACCGGGGGCATGATTTTTAATCTGGGGTGTGGGAAACAAATTAGGCGAGGTTCCGACTGATCCATTACAGCTTTCGGAAGAACAGGTTACTTATTCAGATGAATCCAGGCTCCCAGCTGCTGGAACAGGTGGCTTCTGGTTTAAAAAAAACCTTTTCCAAGAAGCTTTTTATTCAAAGATAATGATAAACACAACAGTTGTCTAAACTTAAAATTACAAAGCTTGAACACAAAAGGTATGAATTTTATGCCACTTCAATTCAGCATAACATATAGTAATAGTGTACTATCCAGCACAACCAGACAGACTGGTTCAATTAACCTCTTTACACATCACACCATAAACAGAGGGAAATAAAGAACAAGATCCTCCAACATTTAAGTACGTCACAGACCAAATAAAAAACATTCAAAACTTATCCCTGGAATACAACACCACAAAGACATCTTCATGTGACAACATATCATACCCAAGCATTGACATTTCAGTACTATTCAATGGTTCTTAAATGAGGTTTAAGATTAGCTTATTTTTCATATTAAAACATAAAACCTCAAATCCCTACAGCACAGGAAATGGAACAAAGCATTACAGTTTCCAACTAAAAGCACTTAAAATGGCACAGCTCAGACAGAAAGAGCGGGCATTTGTGGCTCCGCGGCCTGCTTGGAGGATTGAGGTGCTAAGCTACTGTCCTTAACAGTATACAAAATGATGAAGTCCCCTTGAAGTGTCCATGGGAAAGCAACCCTAACAGAACGACGGCAGGTCGACTCGTCAGAACCGAGGCCTGCAAACCATAATGCCCAGAGAAGAGGTGTCCACTTTAACATTCTTCACAGGCCACGGCTTTGTCTCCCTGATCCTCTGCTCACAAAACCCTTCATTCTGACTGCTTATGAATTATTCCAAGTCATAAAACACAAACAGAGGTTCAATGGGGAAAAAAGCACTTAAGAAGTAACCTATGCCTTCACAGTCAATGAATGGATGCCAACGAAAGTTAATTAAGTTCAATGGCAAATCCACAGTGGTACTGGGTTAAGTGTACCAATTAAAGCCAAGTACCAATCACGCCCACCTGTGTACATTACCATAAATGCTATTTCACTAAAAGTGACTAGCTGGCAGACATCCTGAACACACTTAAAACAGCCTTCCTTAAAAACAGACAGTAACCATCTTCACAGATGTTCTCTAAGGGTTCACACACTTGCGCATCTACAAACTTGTAAAAATTTGTTTACTGACCAAGTTTATCCCCTCTCTTCCACAAAAGCAGAAAAAAAGTCATGGCAAATGCAGTAATTCCTATACTTCGTAACATTTATTTTGCCTTTACTGCAAAACATTATATAAAATCTGCTTTACTGGTGGTTAGAAATCATGCCATGCAGCTGTTCATATTCCAGATTCCCAGTTGTCTTCCAGAAACGCATCTTTTCTGGTCGTCCCAGATTCCCTGCCAATCCAATCTTTTTATTCACTGCCTCATCCGGTATGCCTGCATTCCCAGTCTCTGGGGTCGAGGACATTTCTCCATCACTGATCTGTGCTTCTTAGACAAAGCAGCAGAAACAGCTCCCCACCCACAGCCTGTCTCATGTCTCTGGCTTGATAACAGATTCCTGGAGTCCGACACCCTCAGTGGGAATGGGCGGGTATAGCTCTGTCAATTACACACAGGAAAAGCGATTGATAGGATGTGCTAAATATTAAGACTTCAAGTCTCCTCTGTCACACACTTCAAAGGCAAGCAACATGTTAATATCCACTACACTGCACATATAAAAAATTCTGTTTCCTACACGTTCGGGCAAGGCAGTGTAGAGCAGGACCTCTTCCATGCTGTATCTCAGCAGGTTCACGCTGGGCATGAATGGGTAAATGCATTAAATAGCTCCAATTTTAGAATCTTGACAAGCATTTCAGTGGCTATCAAAGATTTTCAGAGACCTGCAGCAATGACTCCTCTACATCCCTGCAGATTACAAGGTATAGTTCACACACCTTGCTGACAACTGTGTAAAAGCCCAGAATGGACAGCCTAGGATGTCACATGATCCAGACGTCACTATCTTGTTGTATGTGTCTCCTAAATAGGTCACTACCAATTAACAGACAGGGCCTAATTTAAGGAAACAATTTGTTCTAAAAGTAAATCATCTTTCAGCTATATTTTGCACATCATATATGACCTTCTGAGAAACAGACAGCAGCGTTCCGGGAAAGTGGAGGGCGAATTTAACCTTTTCCGATTTGGAGACTAATACTACACTCTTTCATACAATCATGCCTATTGCTTTGTGATTGCAGGTGTGATTGGTAGCACAAGAGGATTCTAACACTCCTCCCGCCCGCCTGTCAAAATGAACAGTAAATAACCAACTTTGACAGTTACCCTTAGTGGAGGCTGGTAGGATAGGCTACTACAGACAGAGGTGAACCAACACAGCGAGTTGTGTATGGCAATCACCTTACCACTACTGGGAAGGATTACAACCAGGAACTAAGTTCACCCTTTAACCACTTTCTGCAGCAAGAAAACGGTTCACAATC
>JAODUD010000026.1:22368299-22384667 GCA_026784285.1 Stomatorhinus walkeri
GTCACGCTTCAGATACTGTCTGTACTGCTGCATGTGACTCTTCAGATACTGTCTGTACTGCTGCATGTGACTCTTCATATGCTGTCTGTACTGCTGCATGTGTCGCTTCAGATGCTGTCTGTACTGCTGCATGTGTCGCTTCAGATGCTGTCTGTACTGCTGCATGTGCCACTTCAGATACTGCCTGTACTGCTGCATGTGACTCTTCATGAGACTCTTCTGTCTGTACTGCTGTATGTGCCGATTCACATACTACCTGTACTGCTCCATGTGCCACTTCACATACTGTCTGTATTGCGACGTGTCATCAAATATGGTCTACAATGCGACATGTCATCAGATACTGTCTGTACTGTACTGTGTCATGTTTGATGAGATGCTGTCTGTACTGGTACATATTCCATGTTAGATACTGTCTTCTGCATAAGATGATATGGCAGTTGGACATAAAAACTGGCTGTACTTTGTTTATCATTGTAGCTCATACGCAGGGCATTGAGTGAGGGGAAATTAGCATACTGTTTTCTGATTTTTTTTCAGGCTTTCATTGGAGGGCTTTTTTCATTTAATGAACAGCATTGAAGGAAGGCTTGATCAAAGAGAAAATGAGCTGTATAAGATTTCATCAATTAGTGAAGAAAAACTGAACAATTTAATAAGGTAAGTGTTTTTGTAAAGAGCCTCCTTTTGTACGGTTGTAGATATGGGGAAATTTGTTTTCACTACAGCATTATCAGCCTTGTTAATTGTCATATTTTATAGTTGACTGCATTATCGTGCATTTAAATACCTGTCCTTAAGTGACACCTACCGCACTTCATGATTTATACACCTCAGTAGTATCACAGAAACTGTGTATTATGATGAACAAGGCTGCTGAGGATATAAAACCTTGCTGATTGTGAGCTGGGTATGAAAAATCATCAGAGCTCTTTTTATAGCAAAGTAATGCTAACTCCTGAGAATCACTGTAAAAAGATGATGATGATGGTGTGATTAGAAGAAGAGAGTGGGGATGGACGGTGGGGGAGGGAGGGTCGCTCAGGGCCGCCGCCTAATGATGCCCTATTTTAAGGTAGACAATAGGGCACGGAGAGCACGCTCTCTCGTCTGGGAGCGATCCAGATGTGGCCTTTGCCACGTGTGTCCTGCACCTGATTTAAATCAACCGTGATGGACGCGAAGCAAGCAGCTGCCGGAATCGAAATCTTGACTGGCTGGCAGACCCCCCAGCACCATGGAATTGGCTCACACGGCTCGATATATTTCACAGCCTTTGTAACGGCAAGGCTGCCTTGAATGGAGTGGACCTTGAAGCGTGTGGAGCAGTCGTCCTTCATCAGCTTCAGAGGTTGTCATGGAGCGTGTCAAAAGGATGCCTGTTACCCGAAGAGATTGTTAGCGCTAACTGGACGAGCGCGGACGAGAAAAAAATCAGGTAGGGCGCGCTCTTAATTTGGAGCCATATTAAATTTCTCACAAGTAATTGTTTAACAGGCTTATCAATTTATGTCATTATGTTCTGCTGAATTGTGTTACATCTGCCATAAGTCTGTCAGAAAATCAGCCTGTAATTAATGATGCCTGGGCCGAAAGAAATACTAATTATTTGTGAATGGAAAAAATAAATACCAGAAAAATTACAGCAACTTTATGACATCAGAAAGTCTTTAACAGCCTGCTGTGGGATCCATAGTGACACTATTATGAGAAATTCATAAATAAAAGTACAAGTAAGAGACAGTATATGGTTATTTGTTATTTTTATGGAATATTGCATTTGATTTGAATATGTTGGTTCAGCATTTTTTGCCTCCTTTCTATTAAATTCATCTGAAGAAGTTTTCAGTTATCTTAGGTGTAGTTTGTACAGTAATATTAAAATCACTTAGTCTCTGGTTGTCTATCAGGAATAAAGTGTGTCAAACTATTAGCATGGAAAACGTATCACTTTTTACTGGGATGAAAGATATTAATTTCCCGTTTTTTTCTTTGATGTTCTCGGGATAAGCAAATGTACTTGAGTGGGATGTAAACACAGCCGGCCGTTTCAGAGGTTACGTCGGATATCACTGCACACTAACAATGTGCTGTGTGTCACACATATATAAGGTGCCCTTTCTCTGCAATAATGGACAACATGTCCTTGGAATGAAGGTATTGGCTGCCTTATTCTGTTTGGCATAACTTCTCCAGGGAGCCTCACTAAAGGTTTTGCACATTTAAAAATAAAGCCCATGAGCACAGCCCATTGCCCTGTACAGTGAAATACACTGCGCAGTCAGTCCATGGCTTTTTATGTTAAACCATATTTCACTTCACCCTCTATTTCCCCTGAAGTATTTCACCTTTCTTTTAACTGTATATATGACATTTGAAGTAAATGTATTTCTAATCTGCTTAACAATCAGTTACAAGCATAACTTTATTTAAGCTTTGGCTTAAACCAAACATGTGATCCCTAGTGTTGGCTAACAAGCGAAATCAGAATAACATGTCAAATTGAAATTCAGAATTCCTTTTTCTACACAGTCACAGAAATTGCTGTTTGAAAAATGCATACACTTCACCCTAATCTATTTCAATTTCATAAATATTGATATTAAAAAGTACAGTAACTCAAAAACAAATAACTGATGTTTGAATTGGACTTTAGCAAGTCGGTGAGGCAAAACTTTTGCAATATCACCCAAAGGCTCATGTGTTTGAATCTCCTCTACTCATTGTATATTTAGAAATTGTAGAAGCCAGCAAATCAGATGACGCTTTATTACCTCATTAGCATAATTTGGAATTTCACTGCCTAGCCTGGCTTCCAGCCTTTATTAAACCCATCCCTGCATCACACTGCCTTGCCCTTACAGGTCCTGTCTGCCCCCCGATGGGTCAGTGCTGTGGGGGAGGTGGCTTCAGCATGCTCATGCGCTGGAGAACTCTGGCCTCTTCACCAGCAATCAAATTGTGGAACTGTTTACACCATTACTAGTACAGAAAGATTCTTCCTATTTGGAAAAGGTAAACTGTTTCACTTCAAGATAAGTGTTTTGTTTTGTTAATGAAGAGGTTTCCACAAAGTTATTAATTTAATTGAAATTCACTGATAAGAGCACAATACTACCCATAACATATTTAGGACAAAATGAATAAATGACCGACATATTTGGGCCAGACTGCAAGGAGGCAGCCTGGGTATTGTTTTGCAGCATGTTTTGAAATGGCTGTCTTGCTTGCTGATTGTCTGTTAATATTTACTGTGTGTCAGTCTGGTGAAGCCTTTGGCACAATGTCTGTGTGTCATATTCCAAACCTGACATTATTAGCAGCAGGTACCATTTGCAACAAAGGAATCTTTGTCTGGAAGAGTTTCACATGCGAGTGAAAAAAAACGGCTGGTGATTTTAAAGATGGGAGGAGAGCTGGTGACCAGTCGTAGCGGGATAATGGTGCCTGTCAGCCCTGCTAGTCTCCACATTGAGTGTCTGAGCTCGTCAAGTACAAACCGACTTCCGGATGTGTCACACTTGTCCATCTTCATGTGCAAATTCGCTGCCTTGCCGTTGAAACAGATTTTTCTCCCTTCACTGCATTTTCTGCATGTCCATCAACTCTCAGCTTTTGGCAGGTCATCAGGTGTAGAAACATACAGCTTTAAAGAAGAATCCAGTTCATCTCAGGCGATAAGTGCAAAATTGTGCCAGGAGAATCCATTACTTATACTGCAAATCTTCAGAGTTTGACCCCTGCAAATAGCTTTTATGATGAGGAGTTCAGCAAGAGAGGGGCAAAGTAGCGTTGGCTCATAGCACCATATTGGACATCAGGGTTAATTTTTTTTATTAGTTACAAATAAAAAAAAAAAAACTGAAAACAAAATGAACATGTACATGTGAAATGTGATTGTTAAGGTTCCTTTTTTGTCTAGACAAGCTAACTCAACAAGATAAGAGAAGCTCTGATCACCAGGCTTGTCTTCACAGATAGAGATTGCGATGATAATCTTGGCCTTGTCATTCATCTTCATTACACAGAGCATTTAAATGCATTTAACGCCATCTTTGAAAAGATGAATACGTGTTCAGATATAAGTAACCATGATTCTTTCTCCTAATTAAGCAATCTTAACATATCAGTAGTTTTATTCTAGTTTCGCTCGAGGTTCAGTCTTTGAGAGTTTGGTTCAGGGTGTCACAAACTAGGCTGTTGTGATTGTTTTCGCTTCTGTAGTTTTGTGTCAGACAGGTTGGGTGCCATGTGTCAAACGTTGTGCTCAAGGTGATGATCCAGATGTACTCAGTGGGCAATAAAAAATTCGTTTATTTTGTCGCGCTTCAGGCTAAAGTGTTGGTGAAGAAAATCTTGCCGCAAGTGTCTGACGCGAGTCTGTCTGAGAGCAATCGGTCATCCTGCGATCTTCCGTCTCTCCTTGACGACAACGAGGAAATTAAGACACCCGGGCCTGACCATTGGCTCAGAGACAACAGGAAACAAGGTCAAGCACGTTAGCTCCGGTGGTGGTTGCTAATGGCACATCCTCATTGCGGCTCACTCCAGGGCATGAACATCCATCTACTGTTAATGGCTTGAAGCAGAAAAAAAACATGATTCTTCACACACAGCAAATCTTCATTCTGTATTCAGGCTGAGCAACTTGACCAAAATCTCACGCTGTTTTTTTTTTTTTTGGCTAATATTATAAAATACACATTTTCCTCTCCTTTCAAATATATAAATGTTGACCCTTTTTGTATAAAGATGTGACACAAGAGTTTTTTTAAGTTTTACCTGCCCAATGTAATACATGCTGCTTCATAACAACTGCCATCTGACATTCCTGATATCTGTCCGTAGCGAATAGGTAGATTGTGACAAATTTCTTGCAAATAAAGAACACACCATGACTTTTCCTATGCTTTCTAGTCACTCAGGGGCCCTTGGAGATTACCTCCCCCCCACGCCCACCCCCACCCCTCCTTGGCAGCACCCTTCCGTGAGTTTTGGAATGATGGTGGTCTGGTTTAACCTCAGAAGAGGAGCCTGCGCCATCTTTCAGCCAAATACCTTCCCTCAGCACAACTGAAAAGTTGCTCTTTTCCATGAAAGCGTTTCCAACCCAGCCTCAGTCATCCGTACTGCTCGGACACAAACGGAAAGGAGGAGTCCCAGCTTCCCGATTCTGAGCTTCATGTTGCTTTTCTTTCTTACAGGAGGACAAAGTGGTGAAGAGGACAGCAAGGAAGAAAGCTTTGTGGAAAGTATTCCTATTAGAGGTAAAAAGACAGCACCCAGCCCAGCATTCAGAGGGCCTGTGTGCCGTTTGTTTTCCTGCTACAGAACAGGATAATGGGGTCTTTTAAATGGATTGCTGTGGAAGGATGATCAAGGTGAATCTGGGGTCAAACTCCCACCTGAAGGGCCTTGCTGGTCCTCTAATTATCCTGGAGAAAGCGGCGCCCTGTTTTTCTGTTGGTTTCGGAGCGTACCAAAAGTGATCATTTGTCCACCATAACACCGCGACGTAATTGTCAGCCTCGCTGAGTGTAGTGCAAGATCCGTTGCTGGGTCTCATTATCTCCTAAACAATGTTGCGCTCAAGGAGACTTAAAAGGGCGGAGTGTGAAGACATCCACAAAGAACCCAAGGTTACTACTTGCTACCAGAACCTCAGAAATGTAAAACAATCTATTATTACGCTAGCCAGTTGGGTTCCATGCCTAGCTTTCTTATGTATAGACATCCCAACACGCTACACAATTGCGAGCAGTGTGACTGCAAATTGCAACTAATGAAAAGCAGTAAAAAAAAAAAAGCTGACTGGTCTCTGTCGACGTTTATGAGATGTACAACGTTTAGTTTTGTCTTGTAAATGAAGTGAAATAAATTACTTTCTGTACATAGTGGAGACCTGATTTGTGCATGAACTGGGCTATATATACATGCATTTTTATTTGTCAGCCAGTTACTGGAGATTATGAAGTGAAGTCAGGACAATAAAATCCCAGTATGTATGATAAGCCAACTGTGTTTGATGCAACACTAGAGCAACATGTATCCTGCAAATGAAACAAACATGTTTGGCATTAAAAACATGGCAATTGTAACATGCGGCGATCTGTTTGAGCATCTTATGTATTAATAATCAGGCCTTGGGTTGAAAATCAGCAGGACTGGGAGACAGATTCAGAGCTTCTGAATGGCCAGTAGATTAAATTGTTAGTGGGAGTTGATGCTCTGCAGTAGAATGGGGCCATGGACACTCTGTATTCAAGCAGTTCCGGTTAAGTACCTTGGCCAGCGGTACAGCAGTAGGTCATCATGAGTCTGAAGCCTCACACCCACTGGTCCATAGCAGAGTTGTTTTACCTACTGTCTTATCTACCTACTGTCCCTTTGCGAATTTGTGCCAGGAACGGTGTCAAAGACGACATCGGTTGTAGAGAAAGTGGGGGGACCAACGAGTGAACGTAAACGGGCGTCCGCCTGGTGTTCCGAGCAGGCCACGTACTTTGAATCACAATCAGCTTCACTGACCAAGGGAAAAGGAATTAGTGTCCCGGTTTCTCGTCACTCAGTGTACTTACACAGGACAGACATACAGCAAGAAATGGGACTACAAAAAAGAAACAATAAAGTACAGTGTGTGCAGAAGAGACTTAAGCCAGAGGCCTGTAGTGCTGGTTACATTATATATACGGGAAGGACAATGGATGCCAGTAGCAAGCTGGATGTGCCACAATATGCGTCGCAGTGACTGGCTCTGAAACATCAGACCACGGCACCGAGTCTCTCTCTGCTAGGTAGCTACGGGACAGGATTGCCCCTGTGTGCCCTTTGCCCATGGATGGTTTGAGAATCCTGTAGAAAATGTTGCCTGTCAGTCTTTGTCACCTTAGCCAGTTGAATTGAGTCCCATTGGAACAGACTAAAGGGGCAATTTTAACAGCCGTGTCCACCCCCATCAAACCGACATGGACTGCAGAGCAATTCCAGGTAGAGCAGCAGTGCTCTCATCCTGCATAGTTCCAGGGCCTTGCTGAACCTGTGCCATGTTGTATTTATGTGCTCCTGTCCGTACACGGTGGCCCTCGAGTTTAGCGGCTGACATTTTCCTGATGTCCCCATTATTAAGTCCACCATCTGTATCCGGATGCTGCTCATGGGATATAGGGAGCGATGATGGTTTTGTGGAAACTGTTGTACTGCTGGCTAATGTGTGCTTCCAGCCTAAACCAACAGCTTAGCATTTTATCCACTCTGCTCCCCCAAGGTCTCAAAGGCTCCGGCGTTGTGCTGTGTTGTCTCATCAAACAGGGGGGCTCCCAAAGTAGGAAGCCAAGGCCTTGAGTAAATATTTGACTCTGGCGTTTTGTGTTTTTGAACAGAGACGAAAGCGTATCAGCTGCTTAAACAGTCTGTTGCGCAGCAGAGACGGCTGAGCTCTGGAGAGGAGGATGGCGAGTCGGACGTGGATCTGTCAGGTACCCGAATCACTGCGGTGCCACTAACACGCTCCACAGCCTAATAATCATTCACCAGGGACATATGTCTCACGATATGCATATCAGATAAAGAGGAGCCAGTTAATAATAAATAAATCCTTGTTTGTGCAGAAGATTTAGCATTAGCTAGCATTTTGTTAAAATATGCTTTGCGGTAAGTGTTCGTGTGCTGCTGCATTTGCCTAATTTCTAATTTGTTTTTCGTAAACTTCTTAAGTGGACGGACAAACGAATACCTCTTGGGGGCCCCCGGTGCCCTCAAAAACAAGCCCATCGCAAAGTCAACAAGGCCGCCAAGTTTGGTAAGGGATAAAAAACAGACACGTAACGAGTGCCCTGCAGCGCTACGTTCTTTACCGAAATGTTCCCAGTGAGGGACATAGCGCCGTAGCTCTCAGTCTCACCTTATGCAGACCCAGAATAATGGGCCAAGCTGCATGTTTCTGAAAGTAACATTTCCCTTATTAAGTAAATCATTCTAAAGGGATTGTCCCAGATCCTCCCAAGCCCATTCAGTCCCAGCTCTGGAACTCCATTGGCACGTGAAAGTCTTTTGTCCAAAATTGAAAGTTATAAATGATTTTTTTTTTACTCTGATATAAGGCAGTTCACTTAATTGATAATACTGATTTTATATTATGTCTTGTAAATGTGGACTTGAAATGTGCCTGTACAGAATTTAACAATTGACTTTAACATAACCAAAAACAAAATGTATGTACAATATTGGATTAGTTTTTTATTTTTATATTCATATTCAGGCTGAATTATTGTTCTATATTTGTCCTGGATTCATTCAGTTGTTATATCAGTTTTAGGTTTTTTGAAGAATATTAGCTCTCCCTTTTCTGCTTTGAGGGTGCTTTGAGGTGTGTGGTCTGGTGGTTTACGTTTTTCCTAGACGTGATTCAGTATTCGGGGGGGTCATGAGCTGTAAGGTGTTCAGGCTGAGCTTCTTAATGCTTCTTTCAAAGGGAAGGCGACAGTCCCCAAGTGGTCCTCCGTGTAAACATCACAGCCAAACTTCTACGTTTCAATAAATGTAATCTTTTTTTTTTTTTTTGAATATATACTCCTATGACAGAAGTCATAGGGATATATATTCATCACCACACTGGTATCCCAGAGCCATTTTTAGCTGTTTTGTAGAAAGAAGATTTATGCGTGGATGGTGTTTGTCCGTCATTTGCCTGTTAATAGTATGTGCTGAAAATCCCTTATGAGCAGTTCTGTCTAAAATGACATGTTTGAACTGTTAAAAGACTCAGAGACATTTGACTTCTTTGACATTGCAGTGAACTTTGAAGTTAATAGACATTTATTAGTACATAATGTAATCTAGGACAACTTATCGACTTCACACGCACGTAAATGCCGCACACAGGGACCTCGCTGACACTGATAAACCTTAAAAGCGGACCAGCATGCTTATTTAACAGATTAATTTTCAAAGCATCTCCACCCTATTTGCCAAACGAAATGGTCAGTGCGACTCAGTAATCAGGGAATTAGCCTCCGTATGTTACATATTTGATGTTTATTATATGTGTATTTTCTATATGTAGTTTGTGTGTATTACATAACGCAGGGTATGTGAGTGATTATATAATTCAGCATCTGTCGGCATTGCAGGTCTGTATCTATTAGCATTGTAAATGTGGCCCCTGTGAAGAATTCTGCCCTTTGATTTCTTCTGATCATGAGGCATCCTGCTGACACTGCGGTGCTAAGGCTCTGTTCGTTTCTGTTTACTGGCCCTCTGTCGACCAGTTAGCCTGGTTCTCAGTCTGGCCCATTAGCGGCACAGAGAGAGAGAAAGAGAGAGAGACGCCTCACTCTGATAAAAACACGCACGAGTCTCCACCACCATCGGGGTGCTTATTTATTTCTCGGTTTGTTCGCTTTAACGAGACACGAGCCACTGGCCGACCTTCCCGCCAGTTTTCCAAGGGACGGGGGGAAACGGGGAACAGTGCGCTCGGAAGAAGGGAGCGCCGGTGTTAATTGAGCATGGCGCTGGTAACGGCAGCAGCATGGCTAAACATGCCAGAATTGGCGTAATAAATAGTTTCTGATACTTGACACGAATCTCATCAGGAAAGGCCTGGCTGCATTGAGAGAGCTCGGGAAGGGCAGAATGCAGCGGCCGTCCGCATTGTCTCCCTCACTCCCTGGCCCTCTGTGAAATTTTTCACATGCTTATGTTTAAGCATTCCACTTACTGCAGTCACTTCTTTGCGCTTTATTGCGTCTTGAAGAGGTCTGGAAGCCCGGCTCTTGAGCGTCAGCATAACAGCTCTGTGTGCGGCGCTTGGATTCCTTTATTATTATTTGTTTTATTTTGTCAGCGAGCTGATGAGTGACATCAAAAGGAGCTCCCAGCCAGAGCCCACCCCCCCAGCCAACCAAAAAAAAAATGGCTACCTCTGTTGTCTTACAAACAATAATTACGATGTGCCAGTTAAGCCTAGACTACAGCTGAGGGATTGTAGTTTTAAGCAAAGGCTTTGGTGCAAAAAATGCATTTATAGCTCTTTGTGTGGCACCTCATTATGTGTGGGCTCGATTCATTAAGTAATTGGTTTGCAGTTGTTTACATGAGTATTAAGGCTTTCTATTCAGCAGCCTTTGAGAGATACATTGTGCAAATGTTGCATGTTATGAATGCAGAATGAGAGGCAGGGGGCCAGTCCCATTGGCTGAACACTGAACTCAGCTGAAAAGCGAGAGAAAGGCACTGGGCTCTGCTTTGCATAGCAATGACTCTGTCTTAATAAGCTTTACAGATTAAATACATGCAGTCTATACAAGATGCAAAGAGATACTCTCAACACATTTATATGTGCTCATTTCACTATTATGGCATTGGAGAGAATTGAGGTCTTTCATATTCAGCATTTTTTCTCTCTCCCCCTCCCCTCCTTTCCAGCACGATGTTTTTCAGCAAGATACTTTATAGAATGTACTGTTTATTGTATTATAAATCACTAGAGAAGTAGACAGATCTGCAACAGTTTATTAAGGATTCATTCATTATAAATCTTTTGCTGCCATTGTGCGCTGTAAAGCGAAATCATTTTGTGGTTGAGTGGGGATGAAAGGCGTAATGTAGGGAGGAGTGAGCCTTAATAAGCAGCTGTACCCGCGCAGCGACTGTGCGCCCCCACCCCCCTTTGTGCCGGCCGTGTGCGAGCCGCTGATTCCTGTGGCCTAGCAGCCGCTGTCCCGTGTCTACAGTAGGCGACTCTGACCTTAGGCTCTTATACCATGCTAGCTATGATAAAAATTAGTATTATTCATAAAATTATTTTTGTCCTCCTGCTTCTCTCATGTCATTCAGCTTTTATTCCTGCCTTTTTTTGTTGCTGATTCGGAGGCACTCGGCTGTGCCTTGGCTCTGGGGGGGGGCTTGCGGGCCACCGCCCTCTATCAGCACAGCCACAAAGTGCCACAAACGGACGCCGGGTCTGTATGGTGGCGCAGCGGTGGGGGGGACCCGCGTGTGTGGTATCGTGCGACCGAGCGAGCGGCAATGCAAGTCGGCAGCCAGAGGAGGTCACTGTCTTTCTTTGTACTGGCCTCTTAGCTGTACCCGTATACCCAAACATATAAATAAACCAGCCCGATTAGTCATTGCTGAGCGTTTAATGCAGATTTTTGGGGCGTAACAGTTTAGCATGATATTGGTTGCATCTTTTGAAGCATGATTTATGGTCTAAAGAAACATGGAATCCTTTAACAGCAGCTTTCCCCAAATGATCAAAACATTTTTACAAGATTTATAATTAAATATTATTAATTATGCATTTGATAAGAGCCAATCCCAGTATATTTCATTGTACATAGGAGATAATATTGGAGGATCTGGTTATTAGGCTTATTGTTATATAATAATGTACTGTAGGAGTTTATTGCGAATTTGGCTCCTTTGCATAATGATCGATATCCATTAGCGATGCTGACCTTATTTGAATAACCGGAAACAATAGCACAGTACCTGTACCACAAGCTAGATGTCAGCACTGCAGCTGGCTTTGAGTTCCTGGATGTGCAGGCAGGGCCCTTCGCCAGCAGAGGGCGCTCACACTTTGGGAAGCAGGCAGGACCAGAGCCTGGCAGAAGTGGCCAGTGTTCTCCTCTGGGCTCTGCTGTTCAAATCTGCCCGTCTGAGCGGCCAATTTTGCAGCAGGTCATAACTGGGACAGGAGTAGGAGTTGATGGGAATTATGGGGTGGCGCCTTTATACCCCCCACACAAGCACAGCTGTGGAGAGCTGGCACTATTAGCGTTTTTGTGTGGGTGGGGGGGTCGTAGATAGGGCAGGTAAATAAAGGCAGTGTTTTATTTTACAAGTCGTACTAATTGCAGATGAAGTGTGAGTGAGCCACACTGGCGGTCAGCGGCTCTGGCTGCTACTTTTTTAGAAAGTTTACTACGCCATGTTTAAACGCATGAAGTGGAATCGTATTGTGCTGACTTCTTGGGAAAATCGGAATTTATTTCCGCAAACAGTGCAGATCCGTGTGACCTATCCTAGAGACCACAGCTGCAAAGTAACTGCAGAATCCAGTGAAACTCCAGTGCACACCAGCCAGTGCAGGCTTTGCTCAGGTGTTTTGTATTTTTCCTCTTCCTTTTTTAGGTCATTATTCGTATTTTAAGTAAGAGCCACTCTTCCGTGGTCGTGCCACCCCATATTTTGGAACCGTACTCTGTATGAATTCCAGAACCTGCGGGTCATACTTGCACGCGGCCCATTACCGCATGCTGGGCAGCCATGATGACAGTGACGTGTTTTTGTTGAGTGCGTCTAATGAGCCCGACGTGTTGCTGCTGAATGGCGGGGAGCCACGTGGCGCTGCCCACTGCGCTTCTGCTTTGTTAACATGCTTATGCGAGAGTGCCGCATCGGGATTGTCATCCTGCGGCATCGCGATCATGCGCAGGTGCTCAATGGATGTGAACAAGTTGGTGGTGAAAGAGCCTTCAAGCCACTCCTTGTTCCGCCGAACCTTCACCCTGCTGAGCTTAGTTGAGTCAAAGATGTATTAAGTATATGCTATTAACAATCATAAGCAACCATTCAATGCAGTTTTTCATTGTAGTTAAGTGTCATCTTGCACTGTAAATGTCGCATTTTTTGCAAACCTAGTGGCTCAAGGTTAGTAAACAACTGCAGTTTGTTTGTAGTTAAGATACTCCTTATTTTTGTGTCCAGCACCCATAGTGTCCGGTACCCATAGTACCTGCACGACAGCATCCGCACAGGCAAACATACACATGTGATGTAGAATTAAATGTATGTGGTTGCTTTTATGGAAAATGCTATTTGCATCAGGATTTATTACAATAAATAACGTATATATCACACAAGGGTGCTGTCTGCAAGAATGGAAAGGCAGCCATTTGGGTTAAAGCCACAATTTGCATCATATTACAGATTACATTTACCTCTTTGTGCAGTCATCATTGCAGCCTTACTTATTCAGATCATTGCCTCAATTAAGTCAAACCTGGCACAAGATGCACCAGCATAAATGTTTATGGAAATGGAATATTAGATTGAAAGGGTCAACGCCATCTCCTGCTCTCCATGGTAATAGCACAGTCTTGAAATCAGGCCGGTCCCTGTCTGAAGTGCGACAGTTGATGGATCGTTCCCCGTGATGTGGAAGTTATATAAAAGAACGGCCCAATTTTCCATTTGAAGCAGGTATTTATTATTGTTATTATTATGGAGGTAGAAAGTAAAACGTTGCTGGAGATATGTGGTATTCTTTAAAACTGTGCCGAAATTGCTTTTGCTATCCGTGTGCCGAGTAACGCCTTCCTATATCGGCACATACGTTGAAGTGTTTGTCTTAAATACACAGAATTTTCCAACATGCCTCAATGCCACAGACTGTTTGTGCTGTGAACGGGGGCCTCGCAGGTGTGGGTGGAAGGTCTCCAGGTAACCTCGTGTCAGACTGAGGTATTACCCCCCTACCCATTTCTTCATCCATGTTTTTCTGTTGAGGTGTTTGAAGGGCAGGCGTAGAGAAAAGGCCGATTCAGCATTGTCTATCGCTAGGTCGCATTAAATCTCCCTCTGTCACTGCATGTACTTCGCACATAGAAAACAAACAGTTTCCCTCAGCCTGACCTCAGCTGTCATACTCCCTGATAAAGGATGGATTTGATCTTCCGGACCTTTCGCTGTGAATGAAATGAAATGTGTACATTCATGGCAGAGTTTAGTCGCGCAGAAGTTTTTTGTGCGTTTTGTACGACGGTTTTCACGGCGCTGGCATCCAGGCCAATTTCTGAATCGGTTACTCGCTCTGAATAGAACTTTGAGGAACATCTCGTCAGCTTCAGCGCTGGCAAAATAGTCAGATGCTTAGGGCTTGACTGTACGGCTGAGGGGCAGCTCAGCCGGCACCTGTGCTGGCCTCCCTCCCACCTCCAAGGCTGTGCATGCACAGTTTGCCCCCCCTCCCCATTCAAAAATAGCGATCTAGGTTCATAGGGGGAAAATCGAAAACCAAGCAATGAAATAAATAAGAAAGTAAATAAAGACTAATGGAAGTTGTGCATCAGGGCTGAAGGGCCGGAATAATCACACAGGAGAGGTTGATGGACCTTGTGACAGGGATGTTATCAGATTACTGAGGGTGAATAAACATTGATCAGAGCAATGTATGTGTGGTGTTTGATGATGAGAGATCATTACAAATATCCCCATTTACCTGACTCTCCAGAGGCTGAAGGCTACACCAACCCAGAGATACACTGTTCATCTGAACTCCAATTTGGCATTGCTTTTCTGACCCATCCATCATTAGCTTTGGAACTGGCTTGCAGCGGCCGCGACTCCATAATTTGACTTGATAATTGGTTATTGAAAGCTTGCGGTCATAGAAGCATGAATAGGCACCTTATCAATAGGAAAAATAAAACCCCTTTAAACACATAACAGCAGAAGAGTGTGCAACAACAGAGTTAGTAAGAAGTGCATTGTTAACTAAATATATAAGTATGAGGGGTAAAGAAAAAGTTAAGTTTAGTCTGTGTATCTGTGTTGTGTGATTGTATGGCGCATTGTGTGTCAGTCCATTCAGCTTCTGATTGCTCATCCTGGACAGGGTTGTGGGGCCCCCTGGAGGCTGTCCCAGGTAGCACAGGGCCCCAGGCTGGGGGACATCCTTTCAGTCCATGGCTGGATATATACATGTACACACCCAAGCATACACCAATTAACTTAACAGCATGTATATCCTGGAGTAAATCTCAAATGATGCAGGGAGTTGGGAGTCAATGTGCCGCTGGAACACGTATCTGCAATGATATTGTACTTGTATCGTGTTGCTCAGGACTCTGTGTCTGTGATCAGAAGGTCTCTGGTTCCAATTCCAGGGTCAGGCCAGGGTTCACCAGGCCTTGACCAAGAGCCTCAACCTCCATTTGCTCCAGGGACTGAGGTCCAAGTCTGACCTTCTTTTCTCTCACTCCAAGTCCTCTCTCACCTGCATGTCTGTTTGTGTGTCTCACGGAGAGCAAGATGGAATAGACGAAAAGACAATTTCAATACAGGTGTTAATAAAGTATTAGTATTCTAATATGATGAGTAAATGAATAAATAACTGCTGTCACTGATTAAGTAAGTGTTTGGTTAAACATAGGAAAAAAACACCATATGACAGATACGTTGTTAAAGACTGCATGAGATGTTTACACTCAAGATCCCTACAGAAACTGTAAGTGTGGCTCAGTGTATGCTGACATCAGCCCAGCTTCCGTAGAAAGTATCCATCGGCATATCGCTACCCAGGAAACAATTCAAAAGTTAAAGTTTGATGAGTACCAAATGTGTATCACTATCACACCATTGTAAAGTCGAAATATCATAAGATGAGCCATCGGAAAACAAGGAGGATCTATAAGAAGCACGTTCTTCTGTAACTTTCTGAGGCCGGTTTTCATTGGCCGGTATTCTCTGAGGTTAAGTGCACAGCAGGATCCCCGTCCAATAAGAACTCTGCGTCACTGCCGGAGGCCCCTGTTTAATATCCTTTAAAGAATCACGTGTTGGGGTGCTGCACGTGTCGCGGCCCAGTTTGCTCTGTTTGACACGAGAGTCATGTTGATATCATTACTTGTAGATTAATAATGTGGAATTAAAAATAACTTCCTGTTTCCAAATGCCTGATGAGTATGTGGAGGTTTGAATAACGGAAAAGGTATTACTTGAAACAGTTATAATCCAGTATTATTGAAAAGCACTTTCAATCCATTGATTCATTTAATTATCATAAAGCCGACATAACTTTATTAAAAGCAGTACATTTTCAGCTCTTTTCAAAAAGGTATGTTTAGATAATTTTATACCCTGCTTGGCGCGGCACGGTGGCACATTGGTTGCCTGGCACCTCTGGGACCTGGCTGCGAGTCTCCATTATAGCTCCATGTGTGTGGAGTTTGCATGTTCTCCCCATATCGTCATGGGGTTTCTGCTGTTTTCCCCCCACAGTCCAAAAACTGCCAGGTTGCCCATAGGTGTGCATGTGTGAGTGAATGGTGTGTGTGTGTGTGTGTGTGTGCCCTTTGATGGGTTGGCGCCCCATCCTCCCATCCTGTGATGTTCCCTGCCTTGCGTCTGTAGCCTCCAGGGTAGGCTCCGGACCCCCTGCGACCCTGATTAGGACAAGTGACAGAAGAAGGATGGATGAATGAATGGATGGATGGATGGATATTCTCTACCTTTGACATTGGGAGTTGGGGAGATGAACATATTTATCTTGGTGTCCCGCTTCTCAAGCAGTGAGACCTTTGGTGCTCCAAGATGCTCTGGTATTTTGGCCCAGGAGCCTGGCAGTTTGGCCTCTCCTCT
>JAODUD010000026.1:22384767-22397332 GCA_026784285.1 Stomatorhinus walkeri
CCCCAAGCAGATAGCACACAGAGACGTCACGAGGAGCACAGAGTAACTAGCCAGGCGAATCGCAAAGATGGAGGAAATTTAAGCACTTGGCCGGGTGACTGGCACATTAAACCCACCTAGCGTGTGGGAGCAGACGTTAGCCGCAGACAGGCTAAGGCCCAGCGCTCGGCTTCATCCAGGGTGCCGGCACTGAGACCCCCCCCCCCTCCCATCAGTGCTAATCGCAGCATCGGCCTGCTGCCCATCTTCCTTTTCCTAATTAATTAAACTGCAGTTTGCCTTTTAACTCCAAATTACGAAGCAGTTAGGATAACCACCCATTAATTCAGCATGCATACGATTACCCAGTTTACACAGTGTTTCTTTGGCCATTGTCCTGCATGGACGTCGACTGAAACGAGCGACGGATGCGGATTGGCTTGTCCTGTCTTCCCAGCATGCCCGTTCAGGCTGAATCCTAAGCAGCTGATATCTCATTTATGATGTGGACTTTCAGTTAGTGATGCCTGCTAGGGACTGAGGGTGTTCACGGCTGGGTTCATTGGCTACATTTAACATCATATTTTGGCAGTCCACATCACTCAGTCAATATGTCAAAGAAATCATCACTCATTCGGTCTTGAAATTTTTCGTATGTTAAAAATGTGCTTGACTGCTGATACAAAATGTGTTCGCTTAAATCAGTTAGCTTATTCTGTTGGCGTATCCCAGCACATCAGAATCATTAGCATTGCTTCCAAGCCAGATGACGCAGGAGAACTCAGACAGAATCCGGTCGGTTGATGGCGACAGTGTGACAGGACCTGCTGCACCAGGTAGCAGCTCCTGCTACAGCACCGCTTACACTGTACCTGGACGTTCACTGGCAGCTCAGCTTAGCTGCATTTAAGTCTAATCGGCTCCTCGACAGCCGTATGTTTCTAACGTGCTATGCGCCTCACTCACGCGTCGTACGGACAAATCCGTCCGCTAAATAAAACGAATGCAAAAATAAAATGGAAGTGCGTTGCGTTTTCAGCTCCATGTGAGAGTGTCAGAGCAGCGAGAGGTGCAAACATGATCATCGCAGGTGGGTGACGATTTTATTTGTTTCACTCCCCCAGAAGCTACAAAAGCATCCTCATTACATGAACGATGCCCAGAGTGATGGAGAAATGCTTCGGAACGTGACTGTGAGGTCCAGGGACAACCCTGTGCCTGGCCATGGCTGTGTTTGTGCACGTTTATACGTGTGTGAACATTAAGATGATTTTTTTCCCCCCTTGATCCCAACTCAGTCAAGATACGTAGGGGAACCTCTGTTTTAGTATATAAAGGTTAAAAAAAAAACAGCCATATGGATATAAGATAATTCGTCGATGGGGTTACATTGTGTGGTTTGAATAGAGCCTGTGGTAATGTAAATTGAAGAGGAGGCTTTTTAAAGTAGATCAGACTGTTACATATGCATCAAGGCAGATCAAAGCCTGTTTGGCGGTCATGCATTTACATAGTGATATCACTGATGCTATGGGAACCAGCAAGCCCGATCTTATAACACTTACAAATAAAGACAGCCTTGTAGAAGCCCTTCGCTACCATTAGAACAGAAGTCAAGCAAGTTCCTTTTGGTGCCGTGTCCATATAAAAGCAGCTTAATGCGAAGGTCTGTTCCTCCACAATCGCCCTGGCATCCTCACTCGCAACACTCGAAATCGCCTTGAAGGAATGCGAGGATCTGCGTAACAACGACACGTTCATCCGCTCGCGTGAATCGTCTGTAATTGCACCTGTGACACCCGAAATGTTTTGTTTACTTTTGAAGGGCTGAAGGGGGCGCCTCTGCCGTGAGATCCAAAGGTGAGAGAGAGCGGGCCCCTGTTCATTTGCAGTCATGTAATTGTGCACATAGAGGCTGCTTTTGTGGCCTAAAACGCTAAAATAAGTATCCATTACCTACTATGCAGAGCAAGTATATTTGGCATGTTACCATGTGAGAAAGTAAATAACAGTTCATGCTTCCACAGAAGAACCTGTCTGATTTAATACTCCTCTTTAAGCATCCTTGCTCTCTGTTTGCTGATTGGTTGCACTAATGAACATCTTCGATTTGACACCCATAGCTTTTTGGGGAGAATCTGACGACGGCAGCAGTGACATAGAAGCGGCCCTGCGACCGACACCCCATCACACTGACGATGACTTTGGCTTTTATGACTGAGAGTAACCGAAATCGGGCCTAAGAGTATCTGCAATGTCACATGCCTGAACATGTTGTGTTTATGATAATCATGTCTTTATTCAATCTTCAATAGCATTTTAAATGAAATTCCAGTGTTTCCATTTTGTCCCATGTGAAGTAATTGCAAAATGCTTATTTTGCAGCATATTGAAGTTACCTCTGAATTCGTACATGCTGTGTATAAGTTTTGTTTTCATTATGTTAGCATTCGTAGTTGTATATAAGGCTAATCAGCATACTTCTGTGAAAGAAACAGATCAGACAGTCCATGCAGTGCTGATGAGATGCTTACTAAGCTATTTAGCGATAGCCCATAAATTATTTTTACAAGTCATGCATCCAAATTTACTGTATCCTATTTTTTTGTTCAAAACTCTCAAAAAATTTTAAGAAATTATGAATGACAATAAAAATCTTTTTATATATAACTCCAGTGCTATATTTAATATTTACAAAGGCCTGTAATTTTCCACAATTTGTATATAAAATAATAAATAATAAAACAGCTTTTCTAGTCAGTGTATCCATGTGATTCCATTAGTCAGCTTTTAGCTGACTTTACGTATCTGATCCTTGTAAAGTAGGACTCCACAGTCATTACCGGTAATGGCTACGGTCTGCCTTGACCTAACACGGGAAGTGAACGTATCTGAATAATTTTTATTTTTAGCTTTTTGCTAAAAAGCTCCATCACATAATATCCATGTTAAGGAGCATGTCAACAGACACTTGTGTGCTTCAGATGACTCCGTGAGAGTGGAGTTATAGCGTACTAATATGTAACAACACAATAAACATTTTTTAAGAGAACCGTTCCTGATCAGCTCGTCCCCGTGAGACGGCGCTCGTTCTCGTGTGCATTTCTGGCTCCCACGTTTGCGGTTAGCCGCTGAACGGCTAAGTACGGTAAGGATTCGTAATTCTTTGTTTTCGGTGTCCCTTTCCGTGACACTGACGAGAGAGTTAATCCAGAGCACAGCAGAATCATTTTAGCTGGTTATTATTATTATTATTACTATTTTTTTGCCGTGATGCTGTGTGGAGAATTAAGGTAATAAATCGTCGCTTCAATTCTCCTACGGGATAAACATTTCTAAAATTGCTAGGTTGATACGGCAGTAAATAAAAGAATGATTTGCATTTGTACCACACAGGTTTGCCCGATGTTCTCAGCCTCAGGGACAATTTTGTAATAATAGCACATGATAGTGGAACGAAAATGTTCTGCGTCTGTACTTCTCACCCGGTTGTGAACTGAGTTTGCTAATTTTATATTCCAAATGTATAGCTCTCTGATATCATATCTAATTTACCTAACATCTGTTGATGACAATAATAGCAAAGTACAGGGGGGGGCAAAGGTTGAAAATGGACAGAACAAATGTAATAATATTACCCGTTTGTAGAATACCCAATTTGAAATGGTTTGAAATGGAGAAAATTCACTCTCGATGCATTAAGTGCTTCTAATACCTGTGTGATTACAGTGAAATGCACAATTTTTCAGTACTGCAGCTGGAAATGTTTTCACGCTATTTGTACCTGGGCCTGTTTTGTAAATCCTTACCCTTAGCTAAACGTCATAAATGATGCTGGTCACACTAGGTATTCTGTAACTTTGTTAGCATGCACAGTTTTGCTGTATACATGTCAAATGTACGCAAAAGGATCCTTTGCTAATTTATATGCCGCATGTGTTTAAGAGAAACCATCAACAAACATTTGTCTTCTCAGATCAGATTATTGTCTATTTGATTCAATAGTCAAAAAAGCCGCAGTTTTCAGAAACACTTTGGTCTCTCTTGTGTTCCCTTTTCACAGAGCACTCCCAACAGAGAGGGATCTTGCATGGGCTCACAGCACATTGGAAAACCCAATTCCTGTTGAATGTGGAAGCAATCAGTGAGATGTGCCGTAAATATGGCCGCCATTACTGCAGAGTGCAGAAAGCAATAAAGCTAAATAATAAAGGCAAAATATATTTGTCAGATTAACCTGCATGTAAATTTAATCATGAATTTGGCTGTGCTTTGAAACTACATACTATTCTGATACCTCTGCTTCTTCAAGAGAAGTTTATTAAATTTCATTACTGAATTGGAAATTAAAAACACTGTCTGCCTGCAACACTTCTGTTGATGCAAAACCCTCTGGATCATTGTCCCACCTCCCATCAGCTGGCTCTGTTTTGCAAGGGGGAGCTGCGTCGACCAGAGGCGCCACACTGGCGTAATAATCAGCAGCCTGTAATTGACAGGAGCTCAGCAGGTGTGATGAGGCCTCACGCTTTGGGCATCTGAAGGATCCATCCCTTCCTCCCCCCACCGGCCAAGATCTGTAATGTATTTAACTTGATTTGTCACAAGCGAACTTGAGCTTTGCTCAAGTTACAAGTATTTCCTTTGGGGGAGGATCTAGGCGGTTTACTGGCTGTTGGTGTTAAACACATCAGGAGATCGTAAATATTAATATTCTCCCTGTGGTATTTTACAGTGGGGGTGGAGAGACGTATTAATCACTATAATTAATAAACATTAAGTCACTTTGATGTAGCCCTTATGATTCAGTGATCTGATAGTTAAGCTGCATTTCTAACCTGAGCAAATCTGTTCAGCTCAAATATTTTAAATATTTTCCATCTGCGTTTTGTTTCTTTGATGGCCTAACTACCGTATCTATTTAGGTGTTAGGTCACTCGCAAATTTTCCCTTAAAAGAACTGATATTTCTTTGTGATTGATATTGCCTACTTTAAACTGTTGCTTTAAGTAACACGATTTTACATTAATCCTCTTCTTGCCCGAAAGGCACACACGGTGCTGGCAATTCGCCTCCATCTGCCCCTGTCCTGGCTCCGTGTTCCACTTCTCCCCATCTTGGGACCATCTCCTTCAGCTCTTCCATCACAGTTTGCCGACAGATTCTTATAGACCAGCCTTGTTTTTCTTCCCAGCTGGTGTCCATCTTAGAGCATCCTTTGGTATTCAGTTCTGGTCCGTTCTGAGGACACGGCCAAACCATCTTCAGCATCACACTGTCTCTCTTTATGCTCAACAGGTTGGGGGAAACAAAATCCCGGTCTGGACTTTTACTCTCTGAACCTGAATCACCCAACTCTGCTAACAACACTGCCAAGATAATTTGCGCATGACTGCTGTTATATGTAAAATATACCTTGTGGGCTTACAATGCATATACTATAAAATCCTCATTTTAACATTTCACAAATAAGGCATGAGCTCTTTTAGTGATGCACTGTGCAGAATGTATGTACCTAATGGTATATAACAGGGCTGTCAAACTCCAGTCCTGGGGGGCCAGAGCCCTGCACAGTTTTTGGGTTTCCCCTCATTTAACAATAAAATAAAAATAAATTTGTTGTTGTTGTTGTTAACACACCTCAATCAACTCCTTGTGGTAATTACCACACAGCTCTTGAGCTGAATCATTTGTGGAAAGAACTAAGCTACACAGGGTTCCGCCCCCTCAGGACTGCAGTTTGACACCCCTGGTATATAATGTCAGGGATAGAAATTTCTATATATCACATGGATTTTTTATGAATGCAAAAAGAAGCTTGGAAGATCTTTCAGTTCTTTATCTTAGTTGTAAGCATCTACACAAAACCTGCTGCCACCGCAGACCATGTTTCTGATTTTGGGTTTGTTGCTCGTTGTGGAATGTCACTGGGTGTCTAGAGGGGTCCAAAGATTAATTACCTCAAAATCACAGCGACACCTTTTCTCTTGAGTAGTGTATTTCAATGAAAAGCATCATTATAAATAGGGCTCGGGGGGGGGGGGCGGACATATGCTGTAGGCTGCCACCTTTCTCACCGGCATTTACCAGCCCTCAACCGCATCGTCTTTGGCTGCACGGAGGGCAGCGTGTGAAGGTGGATCCCTTAGAATCCACAAAACAAAGCCGCGGGTCTGCAGATTGGGTTCACCGGCAGGAACAGCACCGGGAATATCTGCTTCTTTTATTTGTTGGGAGCCGTGTGTACACATGTGCCATCGGAACACGCCAGTGTAGCCGGGAGAAAAGGGGGGGGTTATGCTCAAGGGGCACCTTTGTATGTATGACACGCTCACCAGCTGCCACAGTCTCCTCTTCCGGAACATTCCTTCAAAAAAACAATATATAAAAACAGGCATGGCCGTGACCGAATAGACACACATTGCCTTCCCTCCGCAATGTACGCATACTGTACTTGTTTCATGGTAGTTTCCAGAATATCCATGTAGTTACTGTAAACAGAGTCTCGCTTCTGAAGAAGTTCTCTTGATTTCGCGATTGGTGCCCCCTCCCCCAATCCCACAAGATTTTACTTCACATAATGAAAGAGGCTTTTATGTTTTTGAAATCCCCCTTATTAAGATGCAGAGGGGGACACTTTGTCTAATTCACCATTTCGGATCAAAAGAGTTTTTTACATTGTAACTCCAATTGGCTATAAAGGAATTCTGTGTCTTGGAACTGTATTGACCTATACGAAAATCGGAGGTCTTCAAATGGACGTTAGCCTACCTGCTCATGCCTATCCCCTGGAATGTCAAATTTTTACATTTTTATCATTAACAAAAAAAAAGTAGGCATTCTGTAATCCTTCCTATTAAAAGCAAGGGTTTATTGATACTGTTTCACAACATATAACTTACTTTAATAACGTGCAGATCATATGACACATACAGATGGGCTACCAAATTACCATTTATCTATGCATTATGAGTATTAATCCGGTGTGGAGGTGTTCCGGAACCTGGCCCATGTAATCACAGGGTACAAGGGCAGCACTGAAGGGGATGGCAGGTGTACCTCCGGGTTGTAGGAGCAATCCTTAGTACCTGGAGGAACTCTCACAAAGACAGGAAGAACATGCACGTCCTCCACGCAGGGAACCGGGGCTGCACTCGAACTGTCAACCGTGGGTGTGTGGTGCGGCACCATTGCAGCGGAATCGAACGATGAACCGAATGTGACCAATGGGAAGCCATAAATCAGTCAGTGATGGACAGAACGCAATAATCTTCCTTTTTCCAATTATTAGATTAACCCAAGGACTAGGCTGGTGGTTTTGCTCCCAGGGTGAGCGGCCAGATTGTCGGTTCAGAAAGCACTTTCCGAAAAAAGTGTGTTCCCAGAAAACTATAAATGATAAATTTCCTTCAGATGGCTTCCCCAGTCATGTCAGACAATGATGTGGTAAGAGGAGCATGAAAAACAACTGAAATGAAGATGATGTGAGTGAAAAGAACATCGTATAACCAGGGGCAATTAATCAGTCTTATTAACAATTTGCATTTTGTTTGCTCTGTTTTCTCCTTTTGTCCATCAAGAAGTTTTGAACGCATCTTCTGTTTCACCCATTTACATCTGTCTTTTTATCATTCTATAAAGATCATTTTATCTTGTGTTTCAATAGGTTCATTAAATATTCATTCATATTTACGTGGGCGCTGAGGTAAGTGTGTTAAAAAGACAAAAACTCATTAATTATACTGGCCTGGGTGTTTTGTTTTGTTTTTTTCTCTTCAAAAAATGGTCCATGCTAACGAGCAGTAAATAGTGTATTTTGATCATCAAAGTTCTGTATCTTTGTTGGAAATTTATGTGACATTTCAGATGGGGGGGGGGTGGGGGCTGGTGTAATGAGATCCCTGATAATTCTTATTTATTCATAAATGGAGAAATACTTGACTACAGGAACAGAAAACGGACGATATTTTCTGCGCAAGTGCTCAGCCGGATCTGTGTCTTTGAGAACTTTGACTCTCTCAGGACATCCTGCCCATTCAAGTTTAAAATAGCAGTTTGTTTGCATGGCCTATGTCTGTGAACCAGGTAAAATGTATCGGGGGATATTTTGTTTCTAAGAATTACATTTCATTTTACTCAATATATTTGTATTCTTGTTATTGAACACTGACATAAAGCTTTGTATTGACTCTATGGCAGTTGGGTAGTTAAAGCCAGAGACTGTATCCTGAAGTCCCAGAAGTTGCTTCATCATTGGCTAACACACCAACAACCTAACAATCAGTAGTATAGTTGTAGTATAAACCTGCAAAACTGAAAGTTGCTTTAAATGAAAAGCGGCAGACATTAAAAATAATATGGTTGCTTACAGGTATTTTTCATAGGTATTTTTTACATTATTGATGGTTAGAGTAAATTATCTTTATTTATAGTATAGTAACAGTTGTTTAGAGTGCATTTTTTAATTTAAAAAACATCTTTTATTCCCTTGTTTTTGTTGACAAACCTATCATTCCTTCTCCTATGTGACAAAGCTCTCCCCGGGAGTTATTGTGAAGCCACCCCAATTTGCAGTAATTATAAAAATAATGCATAGCTAATCGGGTGATGTTTTTAGCCGCTCTCTTGGTCTTTTGTACAGCCGCTTTGTGTGCCATTTAAAATCTTGCCAATTCACACTTGCCTGCACCTTTGACGTCTTTGCTGTCTTATGACGTCCTTGTCTCTTTCAAAAACAAGGTGGCACATGTGATTGGCAGCGTTTCTAGCGTTCAGCCATATCCTATGTGAGCGGGCACACTTAAATTCCAGGCTAATTATTAGGAATATTGGAATCATAGTCTTTTTGTTGTTGGAGATCTCCCCTGTTGCGTGGTTGTTGGTATGTATATATGTACGTAATGTATACATTATACGCGGGACCATTACAGAAATTCCGTCCCATTGAAGCGATTTATCTCGACCGCGTTCAAATAAATTAAAACATCTTTCACTCCACCGTTAAATCATTGCTGGATTCAGCAAGTATCTCAAAGCACTTGTGGACAATGGGCAGATTGGTAATTTGCACATGAATGGTGTGAGTGTGGCGAGAGGGTTTAGAAGAAGACTCCCTCTGTAAGGGTTGCCAGAGAGGCCCGCGCCTTTTTTCATGCCCAGGTGAGATTCTCCTACACAAAAGGTGAAGTTTAACAAAAAACTAAAAAAAAAAAAAATAGGATAAGATAGACGTCCGAGCCGTACTCTGGAGAGCATGTGCAGAAGGGCACAGATTATGAAAAGTAACCAGCAGCACTGTGAATTCATGCACCGGTGTTTCCATTGGACTAGGATACTATGGGGGGATGTTCATGAGACACCAGCTACAGCAGCAGAGCCAGTAAAATAAAAGTATTTGAAAGAAAGAAGCTCAGTAGTTCCTCTTGCTGGAAAAGCAGTATGGAAGATGCATGGGTGGTGAGCAATGTCAGTCAAGGCCTGTGCGGCAGCCTGAGCAAGGTCCCTTGCCGGTGGCTCCTGTCTGAGACATCAGATTTCTAAACTGGCACCCCTAAAAGGATGGTGCCCTAGGCGGCCGCCTATGTGGCCTGCTGGGCTGATCAGCACTGATGGTGAAAGAAATAAAATGATAGAATTGGAGTGTGAAGGTGAAAAAAAGTGTGAATTATTCCCACTCAGACTGGGGTGCATTAAAGTGTAAATCCATTTGTTCTAATGTCACTAGGTTGGGGGGGGTGTGCTGAATATGAGCAGGATCCAGGCCTGTCACTCCAACGCTTTGCGATCACAACCTGGGCACGGCCTTGCTGCATGTTCCACGTCACGTTGCGTCCCAAGCCACGCCCCCTTGATGCGCATCAGCGACTCTTCCGGCGTGCCTTATGGCAGCAGGCCGGTGGATCGGGAACGAGGCGTGGGGCGGAAGCAGGTAGAGCGGCAGCTGCAGGTAGAGCGCGAGCGAGGGGCCAGCTGCCTCACTCCACACGCTCCACACACTCCAAGTGCATGCATTATAATTAACCATATTTATTACGGAGCACCGAGTTCCTCCTTACAGGTATTCCTGTGATCCCTCTTCTGTGGTTTTTTATAGACAAGTAATTAAAGGCAGAATGTTCTGCAAATTCCTGTGAGATGACAAGCCAAAGCTGTTAAATCCAAGTAGGTGAATTAGTATTCATGCTGGTTCCCTGGTACAAACTGGATGTCCCTCTGGGAGGCGGCGGTAGATTGGGTAGATGGACAGCCTACCTCCTCGATTATGTAGGAGAACGCCGCTGTATCGGCTCATTCCTCAGGCTGCAAATCAATTTCTCTGACCTGCTAAATGGAAATGACTGGTGTAATTCCTTAACCCAGCAGCAAAAAAATACACTGCCTGACATTGCAATGATTGCTACTCATTTTATATGTAACTGTAGTAGCTGCATTCAGTTAATATCTGTTTACTGCAAAATTATACATTCTACTGTTCTATACATTTTACCATTGTGTTGTTTCCAAGCATCATCTACAGTTTGAGGTCACTGTTGAAAGATACATATATTTAATGTTGATGTAACGCAGTAGCTTATCCATGACAGATGTCACAGTGTTCATGATTTATTTACAAGTGTTTATTTTTTTGCTATTACAGTGCAGGGCAGAATAATTTGTACTTTACATAATGGTTGCTCACATATATATGGTTATGTTATAGTACTATACTATACTATACTATACTATGGTATACTACTATAGAAACCACTATAGTCAACTTGTTTCACTTAATATAGTTATATTTAGGTGTATTTATAGATAGACTGTTTTTTTCAGCATTTTATATGAGCTCAAATTTTGTCTTTTTTTCCATTTGCTAGTGATCTATTTTTCATGCAATAGCAAGATGAAGAGGTTATGACCTTTGCAACCTGTCGGGAGAATTGGTCTAGTTTTCTGTAATTATTATTTATAAAAGGGCAAGCCAAACAGCTATATCATCTGAGCTGAGAGACGAGTATTAAAAATAACCCAGACCTCCAGATTGTGGCCTAACACGTCATCACATAAGTGCAGATCAGGCCCAAACCGATACGTTTTCCATCCAAACTTGGGCCCAGTCAAGCTACCAGAGGTACGACATTGAGGAAGGATATCAAGAAAGGCCTTCAAACAATTTAGATGAAAAGCTAATTACATAATATGTAATATAAGCTTCAAAACAGAGATGCATGTCAGGATTTTTGGTACTCTTATCTTGTAATATTCATATTCTTTTCAGTAGACCAGGTTATCTTCAATCACTATACATGCTACAGTTTTATAGAATGCACTATATTTTTTTATTTACTAACAGAAGCACAGTATTAAGCACAGCCCCAGGAGCCTGTTCTGAGGTGCGGGCATATGAATGTCGACAATGCATCAAATGGCCTCTCAGATCTTTCATCTCTCGTTGATCGTAACAAAATCGGCCTAATTCAATTTTCTCTGAACCTGCAAGTGTCTTGAGGTTGAACTTGGCATTCGTGAGGAAAGAGAGGTCTTGAGCTTTGACTACACACTCAGTAATTACCCCCCCACACACACACACAGACACATTAGCCGCCGCTCTGCTAGAAGGTGACTCCAGCGTCTTCGCACTGGCACCTTGTATCCTGCATTGGCAGGCAATCTCAGGAGATCTGCTCAATTTATTCAGGATGGCGTCCCGCGTTTGGTGGAGACGCATCTCCCTCCCAGACCCCTCCGCCTCCCGTGCATCTTCTCTGAATGCGAAAGTGAACACATGCGACAGGGAGCAAGAAGATCTCTCGTTCTTAGCGCCTCGTTCGCTTAAACATCTTCACAGTGCACAGTAGTAGCTGACATGCTTTGCCTCCCTTAGCTTCTCACCAGTACGGATTCTTTTTTTCCTCAGTCCTCCTGGGGGAAAAACCGCGGCACGTTGTCCATCTGCGACAGCAAAAAGCCACATTACCGGAATGTCTTTGAAGTTAATCTGCTGATAATAGAGGTGTTAACAGATGATAAAATGAGATTAGCCAAGGCATCCCAAGGCTTGCGGAACATCATTATTAACAGGCTGCGGGCTCTGGGAGGGCAGCTTGCAAAATTTTCCTCACCAGGGGAATAAGGTTCATCCATTAGCACGAATGGAAAATGGTAATGTGAAAATTTGGTGCTTCCGTTTGGGGGCACCGGTCATATTCACAAGCAAGGCCTATAAACACACATGCTGCCTGTAACAATGCTGTTTATTATGGAGCAAATGAAATCTGCCATTACAAAGTTCAGAATTATGCACATTGAACTACACTTCTAAAGACACGGCTTGTTTTTTTTTCTTTTTCCTTTTTTTTTTTTACAGACTCATTTTCAAAACTCCTCACTCAGTGACAACAGCACAGTAATTGTTATTTATTTATTATTTATTTACTCACTTTTAAGTGCCAGACATGGTCGGAATAAAGAAATCATTCCTCATTGTGAAATCATTAATTTACAAATTAAAGTACCGTGGCGTGCCATCAAAATTATGAAATATTAATAATATTAAAAAATAATATCAACAGCAATAATAATAATAATAATAATAATAATAATA
>JAODUD010000026.1:22397432-22413220 GCA_026784285.1 Stomatorhinus walkeri
AATAATAATAATAATAATAATAATAATAATACTGCAATCATACCATAAGTCTCACAGGGACTGTGAGGTGACTTAGAAAGGTGAATTACTCTGATCCCGTGTTGAGTTCTGGATTCAGCAGATACCACCACGATAAACATTCTGACAATAACACAGCAAATAATTTTCTATATGCAAAACATACCCTTGGTTTGCAAAGAGTGGAACCTGCGCTATTCAGCGCGTCTTTGAAAAGCCTGACAGCACGAGAGGTCGCAGCTCCAACTGTCCTCCCTTCGCGTTTCTACATAATATAGGATTAATCCCATTCAGCAAGCAAGGCCAAGGTCTTTGTTTGGGTAAACGTGCGCCGCCTGTTCCCAGATTCATTTTTCTCCATTTAGGGGCATTTAAACTCTGCCTCTGGCGATAGCGTTGGCTCTGCTTCCCTCTTTGTGGAATCATGGGAAAGAACAGTTCTGGCCGTACACCTTGTTGATCAAGACTAACCCCGTACAGCCGCATCTCAATAGAATTAAGCAGCAGTGGTTGCAAATTAGATTAATTAAGGGTTCTAAATGGACAGACTTAAGTCCTTGAGATTGTAAACTTCAGGTTAAGGATGTAACCCCTGGTTCCCAGGAAGACAAAGTGACTGCCACTATGGGATTTATTCTAAAGTTTTCATTCTTGGACATGACGGGCATTGTTGAACTGCAACCACACAACCCTTAAATATGAATGCTCAAATTGTTTAAATAACTGTTTACATTTTTTGGCAGTTTTATTTCTTTGGGAACACATGAACTCAACAGATTTTTCCCCCTACAAAAAAAATAGGGGGAAAAATGTTAGTGGGGAATTTTATAGAATCAGGCTTAAATTGCTCTCGCCAAAGCTGATTGGCTCTGTACCTTGGGAACATTTCTACAAGAGGTTATAAATTACTGTCAACACGTGTTGCCGAGGAGATCTCTGAAAGGCAGTGTGTCCTTTTTGTGACATACAGTATCACTGGGAGACAGTAAGCACAGGTTTTTAGTCCCGTGCAGTGCTATGAGTGCCAAATGTCCCGGCAAACAATGAAAAATAGCTGCCTTGTTCAAAGTGCAGTCACATTGATTAATTTGAAATAGATTCTTGGCTATTTCACACTCATCCTTTTGCAGAATCACTGTATTGGTTGTTTTGTATTGGAAACTAATTTTCAGTTCTCAAATAAGAATACAGTATACAGTTGCTTTGACCAATAAATTTAAGTGTTACATTTTGCCTGCGTGAAACTAACCCAAACAGGGATATAGAAGATGTTCTATATTATCGCTTCAGTACCTTTGCAGACAGGCAAAGCAGTGTTTAAGGACCCCAAAATACACTGTCTTTTTAAAGTATGTATTCTTACAAGAAGACAAGGGGAAAACAGTTTTCAATACTAAGAAAACCTTTAGTCATGGGCATGTGACTGGAAGAGAAAGAAATTATTATACATTTAGAGCTTCCTTATTCTCAAAATGTAAGGAATAAATGCAAATATAGCAACTCCCAGTAACAGACAGAAAAAATGAGCAGGGTAGATGCAGAGTACAGAGGCAGCAGAGGCAGACGTCACCAGAGTAGATGCAGAGTACAGAGGCAGCAGAGGCAGACGTCACCCGAGTAGATGCAGAGTACAGAGGCAGCAGAGGCAGACGCCACCAGAGTAGATGCAGAGTACAGAGGCAGCAGAGGCAGACGTCACCAGAGTAGATGCAGAGTACAGAGGCAGCAGAGGCTGACGTCACCCGAGTAGATGCAGAGTACATAGGCAGCAGAGGCTGACGTCACCAGAATCAAGATAGACATACACGGTGGAATGTCTGTTCCAAGACTGGTCAGGTATCTGGGAAATAAGTAATAATAATAATAATAATAATAATAATAATAATAATAATAGAAAACCCTGAATTACCATTATTATGAACACAGGTTTTTTAAATTAATAAATTAAGGAAACTGAATCCATCTAATATAGAAAGAAAGGTTATATTCTGCTAATATTTTCCTCCGGCACTGTATTATCATACCAGCGTATTGTTACATCTATTGCACCTGAATGCAATTTGGCTAATGAGTCACGGCAGGCTTGGGGAGGGGTGAAGGGACTGTGGTTAAAACAAATGAAAATCCATGTGTGTGTGTGTGTGTGTGTGCTCCAGGTTTACATTACATTGTGGGGACCAATGTGATAAAAAACTGTTATTTTGATGTTGTGGGGACCATTATTTCTGGGAAACTCAATTTCATAAAAATCGGTGACTGCAATAAAAAAGCCTAAAAATGGCAAAAGATTACATATATGGTTTATTGAGGTATGTTAGTCCTGCCTTGAACACCAATAAACTTGACACACCTGTTTGACAAGTGGACTGAACTGGACTCATTGCTAATAAAAGCTTTCATTAACTAGATTTATCTTTGGTTATTTTTTTTACACTCCGCCTGGCACGTATTGCAGTGTGGATTTCAGCAGACCTCTTCAATCAAGGTTTGATAATTTAAGCCGCTGCTGTAAACTGAATGCGGTTGTATACTGACCCTTTTTGACAGCCGTCAGCTACCACCATTGATAGGGAATGTCTTTCACAAAGAGTGTGCACTCACACATTTATTTATGTAAAAAAGGGAGGGGGGGGGTTGGAACATCCAGCTACTTAAGATTCTGATTTGAACAAAAACACAAGGTTGACAGTCCGGCCTTGATGCTGCGGCTTTCAATAACCGCAAGGAAGGTTCCCACCCCTTAATGACTGGTAGCTATCTTACACACTGCAAGTCCAGTGGACCCCTGCAAGGGCTTGGAGAGCCTTCTGGAGAGGTGGCATCCTTCTCATTGAAGGCAGCCTAGCCAGCTCCTGTTTAACAGGCAGACCTGCTTCCAACACAGAGGCAAATATCATCTTGAACCTGTTATTCGAATGAGCTGGTAAATGGGCTGACATACAATCATTATGGAGCCTTCAGCTGACTTTGGGTTTACATAAGTAACGTACCTCAAGGGAACATGCAGCTTTGACACATCATGAGAATGAATGAATGAATGAATGAATGAATGAATGAATAAACAAACAAAAAATAAATAAACAAATAATAATGCAAAGGATCTCAACTAGACCAACGTGCATTTATGATTCACATGATGAGTGTCATAAAATGACATTTAACAATGTCTTTCAACGTATGACCAATAATAACCAATACGTCAATGAACAAATATTATTTACTCTTTCCCCCCCCAGGAATTTAAATGATAAATGGAACAGAATAAAATCAGAGGCTTGGGGGAGCTGGAGGGGTGTGATGATTCATGCATGGTGCCAAAAATGATAATGTGGTCAAACCATTCTGGAAGGGCAAAGCGGTCAATCAAACGTTACCTTTCCCCTCCCCCATTGCAGCTTTGGGTGTTTCCGCTGGTTATCCTGTGATTTGACTTTGATGTGCCAATTTACAGTTGATGAATAATTGTCTGGATGCTGATAACTTGTGGGAGTCAAGTGCATTCTGACGGCACTCAATGCAAATGGGATATTTGGTTTCTGCAAATCAGCGTGGCATCCCACGCACGTCCGTGGTCCGCTTCAGTGGGTAAACTCACCCATTAGCTGTGTTTGAAGAAGCCATTTTTGATTAGTGCAATCAGTAAACAGCAAGGATCCTCCGTGATTGTCCTCCTGATTAGATGAGTTGTCACTTGAGAAGTTGTTGGAGATTTTAATTTATGGCCTTATAGTTCTGAAAAGTACAGTAATTACCTTTATCCATTTTCCACAGTTCAACACTCAGATTAGAACTCAGCCGCATTGTAAATTCTGACAACCTAATTTTTCCCTACTAAAATGCCTAAGTAGTGTCTACCCTTTGTGAAGCAAGTGTCAGATACCTCATTTAGGCACTGAAGAAGAAAATTAACATAAACCAAGCGCCTTTCTGCGATTTTGGCTACAGAGACCCTGTAACTGATATCAGGCGGAAAACCTGCCATTTTGTCAGAAGCACGGTCCTTTATCAGACTGTGTAAAATGCCAAATGCACTTGTATGTACTTCCCATTCATCTTGACAAATATTTAGTCAGTGTTGCAATGTAATTTTGGTTATGGTTTCGAGAAGGAACTTGTGCCATAGTTTAGCAGGAATAATATTCTTAAAACAGAGATTTTTTCATCATTTTCCCATTCATGGTGGGTTGTGATTACCACGTGTAAAATTAGCTTTTGTTACAAAGTACAGGTTCTTATCTGAATGATCACTTCAGACTAATTTGTGCAACAAAGCTCTGTTTTTTATTCCCTCTAATTTGTGAGTGTTTGTGCATTGGCAATTAACACCACCAGACTGGTTCTAATAAAAAAAAGACTTAGAAAAGCTGTAAAGTAGGACATTTATAAAGACATGTGAGTGAAACGGCAGCCGCAGTTTTCAGTCTGTTCGCAAATTAGTGGCCACATTAGATGCCTTTTTCTACAGCTGTGCTGATACGTTCGACTCCCCCACGATTTCTGATATTATGCACAGATTGCCTGGACTAGACTCATGTATCAGTAATGGAATTTATGGAGCACTTTAAGCTTCTTGCAGTGTGCAGTGAAGGTGCCAGATCTGTCAGCTCAAGCTTAACAATAGGTGGCAATGTTCAGTTTCTTATATCTCCGCTTTCTCCACTAGGGGCGCTCTTAGTGTGGGCGACTCTAAGTTGGAACAAAATCATGTTACACAACCCTTTAATTCTTTATGTCATTTGGCATGGGCCCAGATTTTCCTCTCATGTGCTGTATCCTCGAATTTTATTGCATGCATTTGTACGTTATTAGAATTATCCACAATGTTTTAGGTCTTTTTTTTTCAGGTCATGGCACCATCTAAACCACAATTTCAATGACAGTTCCCTTGCTGTTTTTTTTAAATTTTATCTTAAACGTCTCCTTTCCACAAAACAAATACTTGCTATATCTGCAGTTGAGAAACTGAGTAAACTCAGAACAACTGTTTTATCAAAATCTTATCTGCTCTTCCTTCCCTCTATGAAAAACGTAGAAATTTCATACCAGCAGGTTTCTGTGATTTGCTAGCTATCTTATCTCATGTGACTAAGCTCTCTCCCTCCTCAGGAATAAATGGATCAGTAACTTGAATTTTTACGAGGATGCTACACTCTAGGTGATAATCTGTAGCGATGCCATTTCATGTTGTAAGAACTGCTGCCCTCATTTTATCTCCTACACAATTTTACAGGGAAGCCACTGCAGTCAAAGTGGCCTGTTTCTATAACATCATCATATTATTATGTATGAACAGACTCTTATATTGCTCAGAGGTACTGGAATTTCTGCCTGTACAATTTTTGCTCGTATCCATCTATTTTCGCATCCCTGCTTTGCTGTATTTTAGGAGACTCCCTAATAGGAACCAAAACAGCTTGAATCCATAGTGAAAATATACATTCTGATGGTAACAACGACAACATGAATTCCACCTCACAGCCCCTTTTATCTGTGAAATTTAATTTATATTATTCTTAAATTATTATACTGTGCTGGAATATATTGTATAATACAGTGTTAATTTTTCATTCGAATGAAATGCTATGATTGCTCTTATTTCCAGTAGCCATACATACAGATAAGTAGATTAGCCATTAGACGAGCAATGTATTAATTTCTATATGGTGGTGCAGTGGTTGGCACTGTTGCCTTATACCTCTGGGACCCGGGTTCGAGTCTCCACCATGGCTCCAGGAGTGTGGAGTTTGCATGCTTTCCCTGTGTCATTGTGGGGTTTCCTCCGGATACTTCAGTTTCCCCCCACAGTCCAAAAACATGCTTATGTGAATTGGAGTTACCTAATTGCCCGTAGGTGTGAATGGTATGTGAGTGTGCCCTGTGATGGGTTGGTGCCCCATCCTGGGTTGTTTTCTGCCTTGTGCCCATAGCTTCCTGAATAGGATGAGCAAGTATAGAAAATGGATACATATAAATGTTACATTTTCTGGGATTAATTTCTGAAAAATGAGTATGCATTATGCATGTTTTTTAATGATTAAAATGATTATACTCCAGTTAAAGAGGTAGTGAAAAAAATAATTGGATACTGATATTTTTTTCTTAATAAACATAATTGACTTTGTCAGATTCATGTGCATTTAAGACGAGCTCTATTTCTGTTTTGTGAGATTTATTAATGTTTTTGATAATTAATGCCGGCATGAGGAACGTAATTAAATGTAGAGAAATACTTCAATTGATATTTTATTAAGTTCAGAGGAAGCAAACGTTTGACCTGAGAAGACAAATGTATATGTAAGGTAATATAAATCTAAAATAGGTCCTGCACTGAACTCTCAGTCTTTTTAGATGCTGGTGCCATATTAATTTAGGTTCACTACTTAAAGAAACCTGTTTTCTCTAAAAATACCATTCCATATTATATATTTCAATATCTTTAAATAAATATATTTTTATTACAAGAATAATTGACTGCATGCAAAGTTTTGTAGTTATGTCAAAAAATATTTTTTTAAATCCAGCTGAAATTTGCAATATAAGTGATCTTGATGTAAACACCGTCACATGTCAAGCATATGCTTTTTGTATTAGTTGGAAAGTATTTCCCCTTCTGCCCCCATTTTTCGGGTGTCTGTGAAATCATGCATCTTCATTCACGCCAGATCCTTAGTTAATGGTGACTAATGGACGCTTTGCACGAATCAGCCTCAGCAGAGAGCAGGAATGAGGATGTCTGGAGGAATGGACTCCAGCCTTGACTTGCCTGTCACATCGACCAATCAGAATGCTGCTTTCACAGCCAGCCTGGGAGGTAATGAAATGTTTGGCCCAGCCTCACAGAGAATGGAGGACAGCCAAACTGACAAAAGCTCCAACTCCCCCCCCCCCCCCACTCCTGGGTTGCTTTGATTGGGTGTGGTGGATTGGCGAGAGTGTTTAAACTAAGTTAACTTCCCCTTTCACTGTAACGCCAACCCCTACCGAGAGGAGTCAAAGCCCCTGTCCCTTGGTTGCATGGCATCGATTCTCCTACCAGCTGTTTAAATCAGGCCAAACAAACACTTCAGCCTGTTTAAAGGACAGTGGTCCAGCATCTCGAAAACAGCCCATTGTTCCCATTGTTGGTTTGCTTTAATTATTCAATTAACATGTTCTTATTGTCTGTCTTATTGCGATCACCCCTGAAAATGTATTATTTAAGATTTAAATATGGATTTATTTATGGAGCCATGAGGATGCATTTTATTCGTATTCACACCATATATATATATATATATATATATACACGCACACACACACACACACATATGTACTCTAGTTATATATCTATCTAGATCTCAGTCTATATCTGTATATAGATCAATATATATTCAGTATGAATTTAGAACATTATTGGGAATATACATAGTTGTTTTCATTCTGATTATTACTCTCTTTTTTACAGCAGCAGCATCAGCAAACAAAGCCTTGTTTAACTGTGGGGTGGTGGGGGTGGGTATTGTCGACCATATTTTTAAGTAACCAGCCTTTTGAGATGAGTGGCTACAACTGTCTGTTGTACCAGGGGATTTGTGTTGTAATCCCATTTGTACGCAGACATGGGTAACACAGTGCATTGATTATTACCTACAGTCTGGAAGTTTATTAAGGAGACAAACAGGCATCTAATTAGGGCTGCTCAGAGTGTCATGCCTGAGATACAGGTTGGTGCCGGACGATAATTGGGGAGAAAGTGGGTGGTCCATCTTTGCTTATGGCCTTCCATCTCTTCAAGGAGTTTAAGTACTCCCCTGCATCCCTAGCTAACATTATTAAAGATGACGAATTTGCAAAAAATGTCAAAGGATGACAGGCCCTCTTTCACTGCACCACGCTTATCAGGCTAATTTATCAGGCTAATCCCCTTCCGCCAAACGTTTGTTTTGTCAGTTGACGTGTCAAGTGGCTGGGAGTGTGTCTACAGGTTGGAAGGCCCGTCCGCCTTGCCTGTGTCCAGTGAATCATATTTCAACCTAGTCAAAACAAAATACATTTATTAATTCACCTTGTCCTTGGGCCTCAGTTTGAAATTCATGGACAGGCTAATATTTCAGAAACTGCATTTATATTTTTGTTTTTATTAGATTATAACAGAAAATCCTGAATTTTTCACATATTGTTGTCATCTTTTAATGATAAAGTTGTGTCAATGTAAAGGTATACCCCCCCCCCACCATATACACACAATCGGCCCACAAACCCCCCACCCCACCCCTTCGTTTGAGCCACTCACCAAACCAGCCCCTATAAACAAACATGCCCCAGACTCGCAGCTGGCCATCGCCTTGGCAACGGCGGATTGGGAAGGAGCTGTTCGCTAGTTAAAAAGTGCAGCTTTGTGTAGGCCGCGGAGGGGGGAGAGCAGAATACTTCAGCTGGCCGACAATGGAGCCCATTGAGGGGAGACGCCGTCTCAGCACACAGTGCACTTGTGCTTGGAAAATCCTTATGTGATCTGAAGCATCGGTATAGTGACACGGACTTAACTTTCTTAGTTTCCTGGTAATGAGGACACCCAACAATCAAATTTCGGAGGGATGTTTGTCATATTCCAGGGAAAGCCGTCCACCTAGGTCGGGCTCAGACATTAGATTGGGTAGGTTGGGATTTACAATGTTGTTTTGTAACCCTTGGGTACAGAATTATTAATAATAATTATTAACAACATTGGTGCCTGCACTAGCTTCCCGCCATTGGTAGCTACACACAGGGAGAGATTTTCAGTGTTTTGAATTAGCAACTTCGGTCGTGATCCAGCCCCTTAAATAAGCGGCCGAGGTTGTGCATCTGTGCCTGTGGTCCGTAAGTGGATGGGTTTTGAGTGGATTGAGGGTTTGATCTTTGCTGCCCCAAAGCATATTTCACAGCAGTGCTTTTCTGCTGGACCTGCCTGCACCACGGAATGGCAGAGGTGGACTCCTGCCCGGGGTTTTACCACCGTCAAGCACTTGGCATTTACGGTTGAACCCCGGAGCTGACAGCGGCGTTGCCGGGAATGTTTTCATATTGAGGACATGTGACACTGGGCGTCTGTGTTTCCCGAGTCACCAAGCTCTGCCACAAAAACATCTGGCAAAATCGTTTTTCTTTTTTAGTGGCATAATTTGTAAGAAAAACACATAATCAAGAGCTAAGAAAAATATATTGAAATAATAAAACAGACGCCATACTGACTGAATTCTCCTCAATGAACTCCTTCAGGAAAGTAGTATTCAAGGTAAGAAAGATGCTTTCTGAGTCTTTATTTGAGAGTCTTGATTTTTCAGTATAGAGCAAAAAAATTAAACAAATGAAAATTTGCATTTTATGCATCACAGTCTATTTTTCTTTATTTTTGGTGGTGGGGGGGGGTGCTTAATTTTGTCCTCATTCTGTGTTAGGCTCCCTCAATGCCTCGATTTATGACTGGACCTCTACCCTGAACCGAACACATCAGCCATTGCTGTCCGGAGAGAGTGTTTACAGGTGAGCAGCTCTTCTGCTAGCTTAGCAGTTACGCTAGGAGGGTACAGCAGAGCAGCCTGGCGGAGCGTCAGTGGCCGTAGGGAGTTACGTCCAGTAGACTTCCCCTTGAGTGTCTGCTTTGTTCTTCTGTTTCGGTTCAATGTGCAGACGTTTGCAATGCGAGGATCACAATTAGCTACTTTAAAAAATTGTAATAGTCCTTTTCAATTTTGTTATACATGGAAACTCAAAGCTGTGTTACGAATATATATATAAAATATATATAAAATCTTGATTTGCTTATAATGCTAAAACATTATAGTCAATTATTCTGTAGATTTTGTTTCATTTTGTATTCATCTTAATACGCAGTTAAAATTGCGATGGCGATACATTGAAACAGTCCCAATGTTTGTTCATGTATCAATTACAAAAGCTGTTGGAAGATATTTGTTTCATTTCAGAAATTATTACACTTGCGACATTTTCAATATTCACAGATATTCCTGCTTTGCTTGTTGATTCATGAAAACCATTTTTTTTTGTAATGATATCACTGCGATGCTGTATGACTTTACTAAAGTCACAAACAGCAAACAATTCTGAGATATTCACACAAATGCATTTTTGGAACATAGCACAAACTGCATAACATATTTTCGGTATATTTAATTTCCCTGTTAGCTTTTTAGCATTTTATAAACCATACTATTTCACACAGAGGGCTTAAATCTTCATTAGATTTTGCGCAGGCTAAACAAATTTCCCTTAAGGGGTTGCACAGAACTTAATGAGGCATAACTAATCATGTTCTGGTATTACCATCTCCACACTGCAGCCATGGCGCTGGTACAAACCAGCCATTGATTCCTGGTTCAAACCTCTTGAAGTCCTAATCAGCTTTTTTGGTCCAACTTTTCAGGCTTGACAAACCTATTGTGGGCCTGTGTCACATTAGGTCAGTAGTTATTAGTGGCAACTGAAAACAGTTTCTTTAACTACTTATGACCAAACTGAATTAAATGCAAAAGGAACCTGAAGGGGGGGATTACGGACCCCACCGCTCAGCAACCGCAAGCCTTAGTGGGGATGTGACCTGGTTCCCTAATCAGGGATGGTTCCCCTTGTCTTTCTGTGCCAGAGGAATAGAATGGACTTCATAAAGGTAACTCATTTTTTTTTTTATAAGGCCGCATATTGCTGAAATGGTATTCATGGCCAAGTTGCAGAATTACACAGTTTAAGCCCCGGAAAGGGTGTTATTGCTGGTGTGCGGCAGCAATATCTTGGAACCAAAGGCAAGGTTTTCAACATGGCTTCAGTTATTTAATTTCATGGAAATCTATTAGGGTGGGAATTGCTTTCTGAGTCCTGTGACCCCCTTGAAATGTTTTCATTCTGTCGGAGGATGATTATTTGTCATCTATTTTTCCAGTTTAAATTGACCAGAATTAGAAAAGTTTCTGCTTCCTGGGGCAGCGTCTCCTTTGATCTCAGGAGCCAATGGCTTCCCAGAACTACAGAAATCGAGTGGTACATTACCTCTGCGTATCTGAATGCTTCACAATGGGGTGTCTCAATAATCCAGATTTGTGCATTCATACAATTGTCTATCTATCTATCTATCTATCTATCTATCTATCTATCTATCTATCTATCTATCTAATTAAACTAATTAAAATCTCTCACAGCATCTTTCCTATTCGTACAGAGAGGCAGGGTTGGTCTTTTAATTACTATACATTATGTGAGTTTGAGGCAGTTTTCTTGTCTGGCATTTTACAAAAAAGGTAGTGAGTGGATTTGCTGTGGGGGGGTGGGGGTGGAGGGGAGGAGGGAGGAGGGACAATGTGGAATGTACACAGCACCTTTTTTTAATGTCAGGTTAGGCAGGAGCATGTGTGTAGCCCATGTCGTCTCCGGGAGACCCTCAGAGACAGATTCCTTTCTGTCCCGCTCCCGTCAATAACTATGATTATCTGGAAGCGTCTGGCAGATTTGCTTTTAACAATTTCAGTGATTTCAGTCACTCGCCAGGTCAATAATGAGTTATGTACACATGCATGACAAACTATTTACAAATACAAGGGTATTATTTTGCAAATGTCTGTAAAATGTACGTTGATGTGTATGTTTGCAGGATAATCATGCCTCAGAATTATCTTGCTTTTACAAAGGCATAAGTGCAGATATTTTGTAAGCTAGATTCCTTAACCTCATATTTGCAATAAAGCAAATTAAATGGGATTTGTATAAATTGTTTCATTACTTTATATAAACAGGAATGTGGATGTAAAAACTGTTTTTCTTTTTACAAAATTTACATTGTTTGGAAAATGAGTTTCTTGAGTTTCGCCTCCATAAAAACTATACTCCCAATGTCAGCCAGCGTATGCCAATTAGTACTTGTGTGTTGCTAGGTCACCACGGTCAATTGAAAACCGCATCAATAGAACTTGAAAAGGTTTCTCTGTGATCAGACCTTCTGACATATTACGCAGAATAAAGGATGGGAAAATCCAGACAAGGCTGCTAACCTAGATTCCAATTGCCTGATGGTAAGAATTCATTTGTAACCTGCAATTAATGGGAAAGAATAGACTACTTTCAATAATGTCCCAAAATCTTTCTGCTTCAGTTCAGACATTTTCTTCGACATAGTATTGAGGAACCTTCCCTTTTTCCTAAAGAACTATTTTTGTGACCGTTAACTTTATTCGGATTTAGGATCTGCGTAGATCAGGCCTGCCAGAGTATATCTTGTCTTGAAGTGTACAGATGTTAGTCTCCCTAAAATGCACCGGTAAACCGTTTAAATGCACTATTGTCCGACAGCACCTGTTTCTGAGACCTGTGCTAACGAATTCTTTCTCTGGTTTTTCAGGCTGTCTTGGGGACCAGAGCTTTACCAGACCTACCTATCCCCCATCCATGGCTACCAGGCTAGCAAGCAAAGTTAGCAATAGTGGCTAATTAGCCACACCATCCAAAAGTATCTATGAAATTGAGCCAGAGTCGTTAAGAAATATGAACGTGGATGATGAACACAGCTAGTGACGATAGCTGACAAATCCAGATATGAACAATAACAACCCCATCAACCAGCTAAGAAACAGTGGTTAACAACCTCGGCTACAACAACGAAAAACAAACAAACAGCTTTTAACGGCGCTATGTTGAGGTTGCCGAAACTCTGGGCATCTGCTACAGGTAATTTTACAAAGAAGAGCTCATATCTCATATTTCTAAGCCGCAACGCAGAAAATGAATATATTTTACATGCAACTTATGTTGAATTTTAATAAAGTAAATGAACACGTGTATTAATTAAAATCTGAAAAAACACTGTAACCGTTTAAGAGATTTGATTGGATTTACGAGTTATGGTAACTTCTCAAAGGTTGTAGAGTTTAGATGTGTTTTAAATGATTTTTTCTGAGTGGGGTGATCACGTTCACTTACGCGTCCACTATCTATGCTGCCTAGTTTCTAGAGAGCATTTTCAAAATTGGACAAACGAGGAACATGTGACATAATTATACAATAGGAATAACATCATATTTTCATATATAAACTCTGAAATGGGAGCTGTCGAGGAGGCTGGATTTTTCAAGAGAGATCTTTAGTTTCAATAGCCTCATAGGGAGCAGTATCCAAATATCACACCGGTGTTTTCTATCGGTGCATAAAAAAGAATTAAGTTTGCGTGACAGCAGTTGTCGATTTATGCCACCCTCCTAATAAATTATCCTAAAGAGGGGTCAAATTTTTCAGCCACTTTTAAATTGGCTCTTCTGCATCTAAATTGTAGAGCATGCAGTAAACGCTTATCGCCATTGAAGTCGATGGCTGTAAAAAATAATGCAGAAAGGCTGATTTATTTTATGATGTGCCGTGATGGTCTAAAATCATTAGATTCATGTCTTTCAGGGACAGGATTTCGGACATGGATTCCCCACAGCCGCAAGGCCGTACGATTTGAAGTCAAAGATTTTGTCCTTTTGATTGTATTCATTTAAATACATATTAAGTTGTGCTTCTCACTGAAAGATTTTAAATGTACCTGTAAAAACTACAAGTCACAACTCGCAGCTGTTTGGTTAACCGTTTCATCATCACTGTTTAACTGACCTTGATTTTATCCACTTTTCATAATTACACATTGCCCTATTTACTGTACAGTGCTTCGTGATACTACTAAATCAAACCCGTTGTAAATTAGAAATCTATATATTACGGGATTTTTATTCAAATTCCTTCCCGCATATTTAAGATATATAGTCCCCCCCCCCCTCCAGCTCTTGCAACGATATGTATTAAATATTTTTTATTTTGGCAGGTTAACATAAGCACATGCAAAAAAGCCTATTTGCTTTGACTTGGAATTCTGACCATGACAGCACATCCCGTCCTATCTGTTTAAATTGCGCGTTTGAAGTGAACCTTGGATTCTAAAACTTCGAATTTTGTGAGAAAAAAATAAATAAAACGTGTCTGAAAACAAAACTACTCACAATAGCGTAAGCAAAACAAATAAATAAAGGAAACGTTTATTTCTGCTAAATTTTATACTTTTTTCTGAAGTCGTGGATACAGTTTTGACTGAATCTGAAGCGTAAATAAATATGATTTCAATCGTACACAAGCAACCCCTTGACCAGGATTTTATCGTACTCCAACAGCCACCTGTATCAAACGCTTGTCTGAGTTTACTGTAACATTATATAATTTACATACGTGAATGAAATCTCGCCGTATTTCATCTTCATGTATCTGTGCTAAAATTGCCCAGTTAGGCCTATATCTGCAAGCATAAACAGAGCAACAAAAACCAGTTCGACAGAAACATACTTCGGTTCGCTAGAAGGGACCAGATCGCCGTTGGTCTGGACTCCTCTACATGAAAAAGGGGACAACTAAATATAAAAGACAATTAAACGAATGTAAACGAGTTAATTAATACATTCATTAAGCTATTTCCACCTTATTTACAATTTACATAAAAATATGGGTTTTGTTGGCAACACGCAGAATGCTTAGTGTGGTAACTTTTAGAACTTGAAAACATTTTCCTAACCTTAACCTCTACATCTCTAGCAAAATATTTCTACAAATACTGTGTAAGGTGCGTAAAAGTAAGAACTGACATTAAAAAAAATTTTGCAACCGAATTAGGCCTATTATTTGAGAGAAAAAAACTTTCCTTTCACCAAAGTACAATATGACAATACAATAATAATAAATAATAAAATGAAAATATGACACGAAACAATAGTATGAAAGATAATTTACCTATATTGATTGTATCAATGGCAATCGGCAAATTAAAGATTAATCAAAATGATTATAATTCAAATTAAGTAATATTCTTAGGTAATAACCTTAAATTCCCAATGAATATGTCACGTTTGCGGAGAAAATATGTTTCCGCATTAATACTTAAATTATGCATGTAGCATTTTTTAATTTTAAAAATAACTTACGAACTTGTGATTCTTCTTTCACTCGGGAAACACTTCACTTTGAAATACTTTCATAAATACGACCAGTGTATAATGTAATCACGCATAAATGTTGTTTGGCAAAATAAATAGGCTAGGTATTATATTTAAAACTAACAGCTAATGTGCATGATAACTGAAAAGAAATATATACTCAAAAAATGTCGAGGAAAGAGCACATATTTTGCATGCATTTTACGCCTGCCATGTAACGGCCAAATGGTAATTTGTTTTTATTTAATTTGTTCATAATTTGTCTAATATCATTCTTTTTAATGTACTTTAAGATTACTTTTGGAATATAACTGTATTTGAAAATTAATGCATTCCAGTACCGCTCGTCGTTTCTAGTTCGTCGCCATTGGCGCGTGGATAGTGCTGAATATGCCAATCGACCTTGCGTTCAATCCAATTTGTTCTCAATCATATTATAATGAAAACGCACTCCAACTCTAGATCCTTATAAAAAATTAATTCCTCAGAAATAGCTTGCACTTGAAGTGATTTATTGTTAACGTTCAATTGGTTTGAAACATATACAGGCTTCACGTGTTTTAACTTACAAAAGAAAGAAAAAACAAAATAATCCCTTAACAATTATAATACATGTAAACCAGATCCTGTGTGTTAGTCAAATATGCAATTTCTACTTTTATTAATCTAAATGTCTAAATTATTTTACAATACTTATATAATAAAATATCAGGTAAAACACTGCGGTGTATTTGTAATTTAGTCATTTTGGGAGTTAAGACCAACCCCACCCCCGAACCCACCCAACCCCAT
>JAODUD010000026.1:22421199-22441752 GCA_026784285.1 Stomatorhinus walkeri
GGGGGTGGGGTCTGGTGGTCAGGAGTGACCCAAGGGCCTCTGCCTGCACGCTCATCTCCACTTCCCTTCCCTGAAGTCCCAACCAGACCCATACATTTTTTTTATATTGTAAAATTTCTAATTGTTGATTGATAATACCCCTTTACTGGAGCTAGTTTTGAGCAAGAAGAACATGGAAATTTAATCGATTGGTGTTGAGTGGTTTCCTTGGATGCGGATTTAAGACTTAAGTTTGTTCTAAAGCTATCAAATAACAACAAAACATTTTTGACAATAAATCGGAAGCTGCCAAGCAAATGTACTGTGGTATTAATACCTTTTCCGTAAAACAATTATTATTTTCACTGTCGTATCAACAAACCGATGATAAATATGTGTAGTTTTAACATCGACTGTTTAACTGCCTTAACTACTCTGCCTTAACGCTATTCATCGTGAACCGGATCCTGCTGCGTATCTTAGTCGCAGTACTTGAAACTGTGCCTACTTTCCACTGAGGAGGTCAGAGGTGCTCGCAAGTGCCCCAGGCACGTGATTGGGCCCTTGAAGACCCTTTTTTCTTCCTTGCAAGTTTTCATTCACCCACAATTAATGTAGCTTAATGGACGAAATGATGCTAATAGTTATGGGGGGGGAAAACACGCAGAACAGTCGCAGAAACGGCCATTAAACTCTAAAGTTGGACTTGGGAAGAAATGGTGCAAAGTGCATGTTGAAAGTTAGCTGCATTTGCTAATGAGTACAACTTAGGGTTTAGTTAAGGGATAGAATTGCAAATGTTACAAACTTAATATGAGTTTGCTGAGGCTGGGCTTTTCAATTAATCAGTCATTGATATATTTAGCAAAGTATGAAAATCAGCCTAAATGTGATCAATGATTCGGGAAAGGGAGGAAAATGAGGCGTCATGGATAATGGTCTGTGGATAATTAAATGGCCTAAATAATGTAAGTACCAAATCCTTTTCAACAAATATGTAGTTAATTTAGTATTAGAAATTTATTTTAATGTAATTTTTAATTGTAAAAAAAATGAACTTTCTCAGATAAGTAATCTCAAAAGTAATCTGGAGCCTCAGATTGTAATATATGTCAAACATACATTACTGTTTATTAAAACTGTCCAGTTGCATATGCAATTAACAATTTAATAGTAATACAAATTAGTATTTAAACATATATTAAATATACAGATATAGAAATTCATGAAAACATGTACATTTATTTGAGTGTGTGTTTATATCATAGACAATTAAATTCAGTAAAGGAATATATATGTATGGTAATAAGGATGTTCGTTACACCAATATACACACATCTAAATAATTGTATATGTTATCATATCTTCTTAAATGACCATTTTAAATATGAGCAGATAATTTTCAGAAGACAATTGTCAAGCTAAACCCTTTCTAAATTCAGCAGTCAATAAGTTATGGGTGTTTCAGAAACTGAATGTGTTTTTGTACAGTGAACTGTGTATGTTGGCTAAGGGCAAGAATTCAGCATAAATCACATTTCCAGTGTTCTGTACATCATACTTTTGCAACCTGTTTGCAACTGTTATTTTCATTCTTCTTGTTGGAATTTTAAAAAGAAGTACATAATTACTCTTTATAATTGACCTGTGATTATATATCCTATATTGTTTTGCATGTGTCTCTGGAAATTTGTGTTGTGGGGTGATTCGTTTGCAGGGTGATTCATTTCGCAGTGTATAGTGCATCACTTTCCTCCAAATATAATTGTTTTGCTTAACCCTTACATTTTGCTCTCAGATGTTTATTCTTTGTGACGACAATTAAATAAAAAAATCATCAAAAAAAAATAAAAATAAAAACAGAGGGCAAAAAATTATGTATTTTTCCACTGGAAATGGTGTGTGGAGGTAAAAATGCTGAGTGTAATTAATCGCTTCAGTGATTGGGGCATGTAAACAAAGTTGCTGATAAATTTTTGTTTGTGACCCGCTTGGGTTTCGCTCTTTACCTGTGTCATGTAAGTACCGCAGTGGCAATACGCCTCTTAATTCACTTACTGCGTCTAATTACGTTGCTGGTAATTGTCTCATTTTTGATGATTCTAACAGTGGAGAAAGAACAGTCCATGCCGTTTAGTAGGTCATCACAGAACATACTTAAAATTTGGTATATTTTTTTTCTCTCCCATGGAAAACAATACACAAAAGTAGCATAACTTAAATGGCTAATATGCTAGTTAATTTACCTTTGCGTAGTGTATATTTGTCACATTGACAATGTGATTTGTTCTGGCACCATGACTAAATCTTCTGCTCTGTAGGCCATGCAGGTTGGGAAGGTCAGAAAGCAGAAATGCATAGTTGAGTTGAATATACTTAATTTTACTTTGCATCTTGTGAAGCACCAACGACTGTGCATTAATCATTGCAGTGCCCGTGGAATAATGACCTCACACTTAGAGAAACCAGCTCTACTGAGATTAGAATAATTCCTCATTCTCTCAGCCTTTGATGGTTTTATGGAATGCTTATTGAGTTTTACGTATCAGTATTCTACAGTAAACATGTCATTGGAATAGTCAAGTTTCAAAGCAGTTAATGCTAGTATTTCCTATATATTGTGTTTATCTGAAGTGTGAAAGTTTTTTTTATTATTATTATTGTTTCACCATTATTCATACAGCTGGATATTTACTATGGTGTTGTGATGAAGTACAGCACTTCTGCAAACTGTCAGAACTTATGCTTCTCCAAAAAAAAAAAAACAGATGATGAAGATATTATAATTGTTATAATAATAATAAGTATTATTATTATCATTAATAATAATAATAATAATAATAATATAAACAAAACACTAACAATACTTATGACTTATCCCCTTCATTAAAAAAATTAATCAGTTTCTGTTTCATTATTTAATATTTTAATTAGTTATTAGGTTGTTTCAGTTTGTAGATTTATACAAAATTTGTAGATTTAGACAAAATAAAATTGGTAAAAATTAATGAACATTCCATTTATTTTCCCTTTGATTTTTATAGAATTTTGATGAAATGGAATGATTGCAATGAAATGTGTAAATACATGATACCACCGTGTGCATGACACTCCCATGTGCATGACACCGCCATGTGCATGACACTCCCATGTGCATGACACTCCCATGAGCATGACACCGCCATGTGCATGACACTCCCATGTGCATGACACTCCCATGTGCATAACACCGCCATGTGCATGACACTCCCGTGTGCATGATACCACCGTGTGCATGACACTCCCATATACATGACACTCCCATGTGCATGACACCGCCATGTATATGACATTTCAACGTGAAAGGCTGACTGCGATGACTTTACGCTTCATGGCTGCACGTTTCCCCCTTGCCCGAGTTGAAAACGTGAGGCAAATTAGCAGTCAGACTTGGCTTGTGTAACAGTGAGCTGTGACTGTATTTATATGGGGTCAAAGGTAGATATTGACACAATGTATAAATACCGTCACACATGAGCCACCCAGTTTTAGCTAGTTTTGGAGTCTTTGATGTGAACATTAAGTACCTCTAAGGACCACTGGCAGTATCTCACAAGATACACAGCGGCGCTTATTTTATTTGCTTACTTTTATTTATTGATGACCTTCAGATAACATGTTTTTGATTTACAGGAGATGCTATATGTTTTGCTTGTTTACAGATGGGTTGTTGGGTAAGTACAGAAAAAAATGAAATATTAATGTGTCTCTCTGTTAGGTTGAGTTAAATCTGAGAAGTGTCAGCAGATTTGAATCATTGTGCAGAATAGCTTCACAGAGTTTCATAAACTTTTTTCCCCTCAGGGTGGTATAGCATTGAGAGCCCTAGAAGGTGCCTGTTTGTAAGCAATAATTTGTCTAGTTTTTCAAACTGATGCAGATAATTACAACTCCAGTGTTTCCTCATGTGAACATTGCTGAAGCTCAGATCAGCGCTCAAGGACCCTTTGCAATAAAAAATAAGGATCGTTTGGCAAGCTTTCTCAATCAGCATTTATAACAGATGCCAAGAGTGACCTCTGTCTAGAAGAAGGGTGTCAAAAGAAAAGGAAAATAGAATGCTATAGCTAAAATGCAAGAAGAATACACCAGTTCTTTATCTGAGAGTATTTCCTCCATCTTTGTATGTCCTTCTGCATAGATCTGAGAATTTATCCACCTGTAAATGGTTTTGTTTGTCTTAGACTCCCCGTGTACCTTGGGATTCTTGTAGACTCAATTTTCAAATAATGAATTCAGTCACTTCCTAGTTTATTAAATGTCAAAAAGTGAAAGAGACATTCAGTTAAAAAGATAAATCAATGTACTGTACAGTTCATGGGACACATTATTGACAGGGGGAATACAAATTAGTATCTCTATTTGGCCAACATTTCAGTAGAACCAAATCAAGAAACAATATCATTGAGCGCAGCATTTAAAATGCAACACATGCTCGTCGTCCTGCATAGCTAGACTGCTGATATTTCCAGTTCCTGATTTCAGGCTTTGCAGCAAATGTTTCCACAGGCATATGCCAAATGCAGGCAGCCTTAAATATTCCATTTTCAAACTGGTCTCACAACAATGGTCGAAAATAAATAAATAATGAAACTTCATCAGAATGGATTCACTCATGGAATGTTGGCAAATAGATGTTATCTGAAAACAAGTGCCTTCTCATGTCAGTGTCACATTCGCTGAATGCCAGGAACTCAATTTTGCTTGTTTTCACGCACCAGGGCTGGAGATGTAAACCTAATCGAGAATTTCGAAGTACTTTTGGTGCCTGGACTCGCACATTATGCGGAGATGAAGAAAACTTTTAAATGGAATGACAGCAATACAATGAAGGAGGACAAATCATGAATTTCAATGAGATGTTTTTACCTGGATATTATTTATTCAGGCTGCAGCTTCCAATGTAGCTTTTATGAGGTAAACTACGTATTATAGCATTATTTCAAGGAATCAAAGGTTAGCCAATATAATTGCACAACACAATGGAAGAGAACTTCAGCGTGTTAACCTCTGTTAATGTGATACTGTCTGGTTGCATTATCATATTTGTTGATTAAATAATGATCAAAATACATTTTTGAAAGGAAATGGGTATATTTTGGCGTTTCACGTTCTGAGATTGCTTTGAGATTCCCATGGGATCATGTGGAGCTCCTACTCACATAAGCATAGTCTTGTAAATAAAAAAGCTCTATTCGTTCCGTTTCATTGACATCTTTAATGTCCAGACAGGAGGTCAGCAATGCTTATTATTTTGCACACTGATTCTTGTCATTTTTTTCCAGATGCAAAATGATACTGCTCCAAATGAATCACCTGACTGCAGACAAATATGAAAAATTTATCGAGACAAAGGAAGACATAATTGAAAATGAATACAGTTTGCAGCATAAGTGTTCGAAAAAAGTATTCTGAAATTGCGAGTTGAATTAAGAGAAAAAACCTTGCTTTCCATCAGTCCACTGTCTTGTCTTCTGGATTTGTTTTCCTTTGGGTAACAACATAATTATTTATTAATAATAGTTCATTATTATTATTGTTGTCGCTCACAATAACAACAACAACAACAATAATCACCATCATTATTTTTATTATTGTTGTTGATGTTGCTGCTACTGCTATTGTTAATTTATTCTATTATGGGAGTTATATGTAATTTCATTACCTGGATTTTGCCGCAGGAGGTAACATTTGGGTTTCATCATGTCTCTCAGCATTTGAAAGGACTTCAGCTAATGACCATCATCAAGCGTGATTTACTTCCCCGATTGTATCGTTTCGATGAGGTTGCAGCTGGACAGAGCATTAAGAAAAGTACACTTCCACCTTCCCAAGTCTTGAATTAGACAATGAAACTTTTGAACAGTTAAAGTAGCAGTTTGGGCATTTATAGAACTTTGAGCTCTGCCATAATAATAACAATAATAAGTTCCATTTATATAGCACCTTTCACAATCCCAAAGTCGCTTTATACAGAAAAAAAACCTTTGTGCCAAAGGTGGTGCAGTTAGTATCTGGGTTACAGTCATATTTCAGTGATTAGAAGCAGCTTCCTTGATTTCAGATTAATTCCCTCCGTTTCTGGCCCTTTTGCTGAATCTGCACCTGCACCAGGTGTACAGAATGCGCTGTGTTTCAGGCACCTTGGTGTGCCGGCTGCATTATCTGCATGTCTGCGTGCTGAAGCATTGTATTGGTAATAATATGAACGACAAGACAGCTTTCCGAAAACACTGAAATCTGTTCATTCTGTAATGCCAGTTTGTTTTATTTAATGAGCAGAAAATTAAGACCGTTTATTAGATTAGATCATGTTACACATAACTTTATAGTCACTGTAATTACAAATACTCAAAGACATGCAGTTTGGAATCTAAGCCATTAGAGCAAAAATGCTAGAACCAGCAGTAGATCTATGCAAAGTTTGGAGCGAAACATAAATGTATCAGATGAACTCCCAGGGACGTGACTGTTACAAAATTTGTTAAGAATCCAGTGGTTGAGAGGTGTCCACTCCATCGTGAGATTAACATTCAGCTGGTACCACCCAAATATCCTTTGAAAAGCCATTTTTTTGGGGGGGGCCTCCACCCCTGGGCAGAATGGGCGGCCAGAGCAGGCAGAGGTGAGGAGCCTGTGTGCCGTTTGTCTGCTGAGGCCTTGTTACTCTCCTATTGTCGCCGTGAACCCGGGACTCGGCCCCTCGCAGTCGCAGGGCCGGCTTTGTTCCTCTCGACGGGCCCCCTGGATGGGGGGCTTCATCAAAGAGGCTTTTAGGAGCACTGCCTGTGACAAAGCGGCCCGGCTGTACAGATATAACAGCGGTGTCTTCTTTAAACGCCCAAGCCGAGATTCTCAGGCCGAGATACAGGCTTTACTGTCACAAAAGTTCCTCCCTCAGAGATATCGCAGCTCTTTGTGATGCACAAAATCACACAAACCAGTTTGGTCATCTGTAAAGTCATTCGGTGTTTACGTTAACCGTACACCCTGTTTGACTAATCAATACCTCATTGGGTCATTTAACAAATTTCATTTATTCATCAATTGAGCTGATGGTCAAATTTACACACAGTGGTCCCCACGTATCCATGGGTGATACATTCTAAGGCCCACCGTGGATAGGTGAAACGGCGGATAACATTGGACCCTCCGCTAGACCCCATGTTTAGCGTGATTTTTACATACTTACATATGGTAAATGATAAATTACATGCAGTAAGACATTACCAACATTTAACATGGTATTAACATACACTGTATATTATTATACAGCACTGTACTCTGGAATGAAAGGGATTCTGACAATTTAACCTAATTCTCAAGAGATGACACAGCAATAAAACATATGTATCAAGGGATTAACATCTAGTCATTTAACAAGATATTAGTCACTTTATGGAGAATACAACTTATGTCCAGGATTCAACCTGTTGCAGAAGCAACATACAGGGACAAAGATCTGAGTAACTCTGACAAGGGCCAAATCCAAGGGCGATGCCAGACATTTTCTTTTGCCATGGGGGGCTGCTTGACTTTTCAGCGTGGGTGCTCTGAATTTTAGGGATTCTTCTTAATTTCTGACACAAATACATGTGTTGTATGAATGTATTTATTATCCAAAGTATAAATTACGGTTTTCACGCAAAAAAATTAAATGCAATAAAAAATTGTAAATAAACCACAGAAATCTCTTAGGGGTGCTATTGCTATCACAGGGGTAGCTACAGCACCCCCAACCCCCTCCCTCGCGCCACCCCTGGAATAATCATGAACTGGTATGTATCCAAGACCCATAGCTGTGGGATATAAATGAAAGCTGTCCTGTCTGGTATTAACTAACAGAAGGGCTACGGTGGTACGACGGGCAAAAATGTATGATGACGATCACCGGTATAATGTGTCACGATACACAGAACACTTCTGAACTCATTGGGTTACATATACATACACACACACACATATACATACATACACACACACACATACATATATATTTATCTATATATATATATATATATATATATATCACTTCCTCCTATATATATATATATATATATATATAGATAGATAATATATATAGATATATAATATATCTATATGTGTGTGTGTGTTTATCTAGAGAGAGATCATATAGATGTAAAATGTGTGATGTTTTAAGAAACACAATTAAATTCTATTATAGCTACAATTCATTTAAAAGATAAAAGGTTAATAGGTCACTGATTTTCCTAATTATTCCGAATTTCCAAGAACATGGAGGACAGATGTGAACAAAACACACGTGAACGAGACAGATTGTGATTTTGAATAACAGTCCTGTGTGTTTTATTTTCATCTAAATGGGTTGTCACATTATCACTCGGAATAAAGACATGTAGTCAGGGAATAGTTGGTGTAAAAAACTCGTAAAATAGATTTGATTCTATTAAACTTCCTTAAAAAGGATACATTACGAATGCACAATGAACTGGTGCATTTACAGGTATGTATGTCCCTCATGAATAATCGGAGGTAAGCAAATTAATTTTTGTTACTTTTTATGCATTTTCATGAAACTGAATGGGAATATGGAGCACAGCAGCAACTATTATAATAATACTGTACAGTAACAACAGCAAGGACCTAAAAATCTCGGCAAGATCCAGGAGTTTCCATTTGTCTCCTCTATTCATATTATTAATATGAAAAAAAATGAGCTGGAATTAAAAATATAACTTCTTCCTTTACCTGATCAGACCACATCCTTTGTGTTTTGAAACATAATACCCAATGGTTTGTTTTATTATGAGTGATAAGACAATCATTTCATTTAATGTTACTGATAGCATTTTGCACATGTTAATATAATATGAACTGACAGTCATATTTTGTAGAATACTGTATTTTTCTTAAAATAATATTTGCAAAAAAGATCAGATAAGATCAGTTAAGATAAGATCAGATTAGATCAGATAAGATTTACAGCAGCAAAGTGGACAATGCAAATAAGCAGAATGCAAAGTCTTTGAGCAGTAGCAGTAATATTAAAAAAATAAAAAATAAAATACAAAATACGATCATCAAAAACTGTACAATATGCTGAAAATAAATAAAATAAATGCAATGTAGATTATATAGATTAATAAATAAATATGTATATACCCATGTTAACAGCATCAAAAATGGAGTATTGTAACGTAAAAACTGTCTCAATATATGTGTGGGAGTATATGAGCATGGGATTAGGTATGTACTTATTGTTTGTTGTAAAGTAGGGCAGAAGGAAAAAAAGACCTGCGGTATTAATCTGTCACAAACCTTGTGCAGCATTCTGTCGCTGATGGAGCTGCTCAGTACTGACAGTGTGTCCTGTAATGGGTGGGAGATGTCCTCCAACCGGGAATGTAGCTTAGCCAACATTCTCCTGTCGCTCACCACCTCCACTGGGTCAAGGGGACAACCCAAGACAGAGCTGGCTTTTTAAATCAGCTTGTTCAGTGTTTTTCCTCTCCCCTGTAGGAATGCTGCTGCCCCAACAGACCACACCATAGAAGATGGCTGATGCCACCACAGAGTCGTAAAATATCTTCAGGATTGGCCGCTGCACTCCAGAGGACGTCTGTCTTCGTATCGGACATAACCTGCTCTGACGTTTATTGTAAATAGCATTTGTATTATGGATCCAGTGTAGTTTATTGTTCAGATGAACACCCAAATACTTATTGGAGTCAACAATCTGAATTTCCATCCCCTGGATGTTCATTGGTGTGGCTGGCTGATGTAACATTTTTGCAGAATCATGTCAGTATTGTTTGTCTCATGAAAATGCGACTTAGCACTTACTCTGGTTTGAAGATCATGACCGTCTGTTACCAGTTTTGGAGTCTTGACCCCACACACCTGTAAAGCTTTACAGGGTAAGAGAGTTTTCTGTGTAATGAAAAAGGAGTCACACATTTAGCTAAATAGATGTGGTTTTTTCTGGTCTGAGACAGAATCTGTAAATACAGCTTATAAGAACTTGTTTTGTGGTTACGCTGTTTTACCTAAGCAGCCTTGTGACATCTTGTGTCATGTGACTTTGGAAGCCATTTTAAATAACCTGTTGAAGTCATGTGATATCACGGGCCAAAACAACATACATAAATGTCAGTTTATGAAAACCCTATGCATTGCTTACAAAATTTCTTAAACAAGACTTTTCCATAGAAAATGTTTGAACATTTTCCATTTTGTCATGACCATTCACCAGCCCACTTGATTCATTGATGGCTAATAAAGCCAAATAACATAAACATGATGAAGCATATTATGTTTTATGTGTTGACTAAGTCTCTCTGGCATTTCTTCCTGACTGTGGTCTAATCCCACTTTTTCAAACTTATAAAGGTCAATCAGAATCATCCTGACACATCCCACATGTATAACTGTGGGCTAATTTAAACTATTCATGATAGTAAGTTACACATCACCTTGGGTGTGTTTCCTGGCAGCTTCGTAATACTAAGTAGGCTAGTTTGTTTACTCATACTTAAGGTTATTCATTACTTAGAGAGTGATTCTCTAATCCCTTCATAACTAAAGTAGTTTGTAATCTCGTTCGTAAATTAACAAGATATCTGGCCCATTCGTTATTTTGTACGTTGTTCTTTATTTGAACTTTTTTCTGCTATCTGGTTACACAGACACGGAGGTTGCCTAAACAGATCACAAAAAGCATACTGATGCTTTTTTTTTATAAAGCATAGTAATTATAATAATATAGATATGTGGCTTAATGTCCAGGTTACGTTCTGTCGTTCCGTTAAGACTCCTCAAAAATAAAAAAAAGTTAGTTACAATTGTTTTCTTGCAATCATGCAAATATAAGATACACTTCACTTACTTGAACATATATACTGAGCACCAAAAGAAACTCAATCCTTTTGCAGAGTATATCAACTTCTAAAAAAATAAGTTAACCACAAAGAGAAAAAAATATTTGTAGTAGTATTTTAATTGACAACAAAGGCATCACCACTGTCCTCAGTATCTGGCCTGACCTCCATTTGCAGTGAAATAGTGCTTCCTAATCTCAGACCCTGCTTAAGGTTACCTTGGCCAACCTGTGGTACCCTGACACCTCTTCCTGCAGTGCCTGTACCAGCACCTGTCTGTAAGTGGGACACGGTACCCTGGAGGCTGTGTGTCCTACTAGAACATCCCATAGTTGTTCAAATGGGTCCAGGTCTGCTGAGTATAATACCCACAGCATTGTTTGGACGTCCTGTCGCAGGTACCCTTGTGTAAGCCGAGCTACACGAGGATGAGAATCGTGGTGTTAAAGTACAGTGTTAAAGTACAGTGTTAAAGTCTCCTGGGGTTGCAGCAGGAAGGGAAGAACATGTCCATATTCCCAGCTGCTGGGTCAAACATGGCATCTCTAGTTTCTAATGTTCTTCTGAGAAGATTTTCACCAAGGCATGATGTCAGCAAGAAGACACAGAAGACATCATAACTTATTACCAGACTATATTCATTCAGTTTAATTGCATATTGGTCTCAACAAACTCAGTCAGTCATCCAGACTTCAGTCAGGCATGACCAATGGATTGGCTCTACTGGTGCTTTTCTACTGGCATACAGGAACCGAGCCGTACCATGAAGAAAGCCTGGATACAGTGAGGTTACAGTGCAGTTACAGTGCGGTTTCAGCTCGCTTTGCATTTCCACTGCAGAAGGTTCGACCCGCTAAAGGTGTTGCTGGGTTTGGAGAGTGACAGTGAACCGTTCACATCATGTGCATCATGATTTACTGAGTGCTAATTTCCTAATTTTCAACTCATCTCTGAGAATCACCATGTTATGTGAGCATCAAACTCTAGCATAATTAACATTCACTGGTGTAAGTTTTCATTACAAATCCATTCTGTTTGCTGTTCTATTGTATTTTTTTAAGTAGGAGGTTGGAAATTTTCAAGCTTCAAATTATCAGGAATATACTGGTACATCGCAATGTGCAATATTACTAATAATGAATAATATATAGAATTTCCTTCAGATAATCCATGCACATAACACTGGTATCACTATTCAGTTCAGCTAATCAGATGATGGCGATTCAACCAGCTGGGTTTGCTCGTGCTTTCGGCCCTGCTGGTAAGTATGGTCATGTCATCTCGGGTACGGCTTGGGTATGGCTTGGGTGTGGCTCGGGTGCGGCTTGCTTCTTGGTGGTGGTGGAAAAGAACCATTAGATACTTACATTATATATTTTAAAATTGGCAACTACCCCAATGAAAACCTTGATAAGTTTCTTTTAATGTTCAGTATATGAAGCTATATAATACATTTACTTGTGTATATACTAAGTATTAATGTTTTGCTAGATGACTTTCCTGTGTCGTGTGATTGGGGTGTGGCCAATTCAATTCTAATTCCAGCTCATGAATGGAATGGGGCACAATTCATAAATTCAGAATATCGCGCACTCCTGGCAATAATGAGCCAACCAGTCAAACTCGTTGTGTTCCATCACATCTTTTGAATTGGGAAGGTGAATCACCTCTTATTACCAGCAGATACCCAGAGAATGTGCGACTCATCCAGCCACAAAGTTTTAGACAGCCTCGTCCAGCAAGCCAAGCCGCTGGCCTGAATGCTGTTTTGTGGACAAACATGAACCTCTTAGACCATCTCATCATAATAGAGCAATACAGGCTGCCATGGAGTGAAATCATGAGCCTCTTTGGTCAGGCTCAGGATGACCTGAAAAGCAGAACACCAGGAATCTCGCCCTCATTCCCACAGTGCGACTTCTCCATTTTGACTCCACCAGTGGATTTTTGCAGACCAGGAGTTCTAAAAGTTCAGATCGCTATCCGAACACAGACTGAGACATTAATCCAGACCCAGAGGATAATGCTCCTTATGAATCAATATTGTTGCTGTAAAAAGGCTTAACGAGGTTTGACATATAAAAGTACAATGTAGATCTACCAAACGTCATGCACATATAACTCATCATGAATCCCTATCTAAACAATCAGCGAGCATTAAAAACTTACCATTTTTGGTGTATATTAATGTTTATATTAAAGGCTATTGTTAATTCATTAAGATTCATGAAATGCTGTTTTGTTATTGATAACTGTTGCAGACTTCTGATGCAGACCATTGATCAAAAAGTCTGCGGCCCCCTGTACATTATGTTTTGAGCCCATTCATGCATTTTTGAACAACAGGCCAATTTATTTTGGTCATACAATTGTCCAAAGCAACTGTCTTATGAGGCCCAAGACTAACACATACCACCCCATGTTCTTGCCCCCAGCAAGATGGAGTAAGGACATAGAATATAGCCACCATTTCGTACTGACATTATATATGAAATCAAGGAATTCCTGAACTCTAGGAGGAGGAGTAGACAAGGTAAGTTTGAAAACTGGGTGGATCCACAGAATGGTTTTGAGGAATCAAATGATTGGGATGTGTCTTATGTGATTACATTGACATATTTCCTGGTCCCACTGATAATAAAACCATGGTCTAGTTGCTGATTTCTTCTAACCCTATTCCTACAGAGATGTATTCTTGATTGCCAGTGTTGCCACATCAGCCAAAATCAATTCAGTTCAATTCAAATGTATTTATACAGTATGTCGCATTTTCACAACCTTACATTGTCTCAAAGCGCTTTACATTATCCGTGCCCAAAGCCCCCAGACGAAGGAGCTGTTTCCTTCGGCGGGTTGGAGGGTGGTGCGGTCCAGGGGTGCGTTTAAGGAAACCATCGTTGCTAACTACGTTAGCAACTTCCGTCGTTCGAACGATGTAAGTACGACGCAGGTGTTTCCTGTTCGCAAACACTTTCGTTAAGTTTTGTAGTTCGAACTATAGCTCGCGAGCTGTAGTTAGAAGCGTAGTTCCGGGTAAATACGTCAGCGATGGTGGGAAATGCAGTCTAATAAGGGTATAGTCACCGTGTAAGTAAGAAATGTAATAATGTTTAATACATAATAAAGAATAATTTAGCTATACAAGAAAATGTAGTTTGAAACGTAATTCTTGTGTGGCTCTCTGGTCATCAGTACGGTAACTGTATAGTGAGCAATAGGGACAATTCTCAGACTGCAAAGTATTGATTAGCACAGATGTGGCGAATTTTATCCAGAAAGGGTCGTTAGGCAAGCAGCTTTTCGCTTCAACTCTGCGCTTAGAGTAGTGCGTAGAGGACTGATCGATGGAAGAATTCGCACAACTGGGTTTGAGCAACTGATCGAACGGTTATCCAAAAAAAACCTGCAAACACACCTTTCTGAATAAGATTGCCCAGTCGATAGCGCACACACTTTGACAATGAAAAGTTTAAATGCTTGTTTTCCCGTTCAACATTTGAAATTGTGAAGATTATTTTAATGCTTTTGTGCTCTGATGTCTAGGCAGCTCATCAGTTTCAGCATTAATCAGAAAACAGAAAGAAAATTTATGAAGTGGGCTCGGCGCTTTCTGCCCCAAAATCATTCATGGAAGTACCACCCTGGCCCCGCCCCCTTCTCTGGGCAAATCAGGAGGCTATTAGTCTAATTGTATTATGAACCACAGGAAACCAAACCAAATTGTGTGTGTATACACACACACCCTTTACCTGGTTGGCAAATTTGACCCATGAAAGTATCACATTTAAATTTTTTCTTTCTGACAGGGACATTGAAGTTCATATTGTATACAACTAAGGATATTTAACAAAGTTAAAATAGAACATTTGTAACGTTTAACCATTAATGGCCAGACGCTTTGTTTGCATTAACATGTGTCCAGAAATCCTGCACTGGAGCCCTTTATAAGGGACTTCCTCAATGTCCAAAACCCATAAATTCCCATGGCCACAAAAAAGCAACCCTCTCAAGCTCATGTCTGTTGAAAAGTAAGGAAAGTTGCTTTGCTGCCTTTAGTAATGCTACATCGCCACCTGAGACTTGTAGCCTTAATCAGCCCGCTGCTGTAGTGTATGCAATTTCAGGCTAATTGTTTTGCTACAGAACCATGTTTCTTTGTAACTTTAGCCTGAGTATCAAATGACATCTCACAATCTCAAACATTCATATTTGAATTTTAATTCTTTGATGTTACAAATCATTTAATTACCTCCATAACTGCAGGTTACTTTCCTGTTTTTCTTACTGAATATCAGGAAATGGAACTGGAGTTGGAACTTAAATCTCCCTGAAAATCAAATTCAACTCCAATTCTGTTCCCCGTAGTTTTTTTTTCCAATCCCAGCTCCAGTTCCATTTCCTGATTTGGACTGGAACTGATCAATGCATTCCGGATGCATTCCCATCCAGAGAACACAACATAAACCAGTGATAATGGGTCTGTTCCTCCGAAGATACTAAATAATCTGAAATCTCTAAGTTAGGTGGATTGCTTAGCAGCATGTATCATTTTATTGGTCTGTTTTCTTGCAGGAATGAATGGTGCGCTAACTCCTGCTAACCTTTCTGACTAATACAGTTTTATTACCTTAAAAATAGCTAAAACAACACAAACCCTCAAACAAGGCATCTACTTAGTGCACCGAGCAACAAAAACAGAAATGGGGGCCTGCATAGCTACGATGACACCCCCTCATTCCGCTAGCGCTCTTCAGACAAAGCTGGCCATGAGATTAGTCTGTGTGTTTAGCGGAGGTAGCCTCATTCACTGGGAGTTACGTCTGTCTCAATGCTCACTTAAAAAGCCAGCCGTTCTCCTAAACCATTTCCATTTACTTACTTTCCTCAAGTATACTACCATAGCCCACAATCAGATAAAGTCTGTGACCCTGTGTTTTTGAAGTAAGCTTCAGTACATGATGAAAATATATGTGTGGCATTTTATATGTCAGCAATTCAAAGCACGCCAAGATGCTATTAACTAATGTGCCTTTGGATATGTTAGTTTAAAGTGTACAGAGTATTATTATTATAATGCAAATTTGGCAGTAGCGTAGAGTACTGGTCATGAACTCAAATCCAAAAGATTGCAACTGGTTGAGGTCTTACAAAGGGATCTTCAATAGGGTAAGTAACTCAAATTACTCCAGTAAAATGTAGCTATGTACATGACTAAGAATCTCATGGCGCTTTGGATAAAACACATAGCTAAACAACTGCCTTTCGTCAATGTACAGGTCACACAAATGCTGTGTAACAAAGTCAAATGTGGCACAAGAATGGGTGCTTTATTGGCATGAGTGTGACAGGGTAGAAAACAGTAAAGTCCTTTGATTCAGTTGTTGGGAAAACACATAGCAAAACAAAAGTGGGCATCGGGTCACCCAATAAGGTCTAGGCATGTAGTCATGGTATGGAACAAAATAAAGTTACTATTACTAGTTCTGTTACTAGATATTATAAGCAGTATGTGGTTGGGTTATCTTCCTACACCCAGGAGTAGCACATTAATACTAATATTCCCTTTCCAGGTTTCCAGAGGAACAGCTTCCTGTTTACCTAAAGACCCCAATCCTAACCACCATCAGCATTTCCCCAGAGAGTTCAAGGTTTGAGTCTTGGTCTGATATATGCAGACCTGACCAGCCGTTACTTCCAGGAATGTGGGTTTGAATCCATGTTCCAGCTACATCTGATTTTAGATGCTCATATATGAGAAGAAATATTGACTATTTAATTACATCCAAAACACAAAGCTGATCTGATGATACAAGTCCAACACAGCCGCCAAAACACTTAGCTGCCATGTTTGTAATGAAGCTGTGATGTTATCCTGGTTTTATTGAGAATATACCGAAAAACACAAGACGAAAAAGGAAATACAATTTAACATTAGAACATTGGCAAATCAAAAGTAACACAAAAAGTAGCAAAAATTTCTTCCAGTCTCCAAAAAGCGATTGATAACATGTTGGATGGATGGATGAACATTGCTTCAATTCCAAAACCTCCACTCACGGCCACTCAGCCATTCCGGGTTTCGCTACATATCATTAATTATCTTAAAAGGGCAATGAGTAGCATCAGCTATATGCAGTGGACGACTGGTAGAGTAAATAGTATATGGGTCCATTGCACAGCCGCTGCAAGTACTTGGGTGACTTTAAGGGAGGTTTTGAAATGGTTAACAGGATTTTACAGACATACTATAATAGTCCTTCACCAACGTGGAGATCATTTAAACACCATTTTCTTTTACTGTCTAAGACTCTTGCGCTGTTCTGTCAGATTACCCACCCTGTAAACAGCAGCAAATCATGGGCTTTATGCCACAGCACATTGTTCTGGTTTATGTTTACGGAAAATGTCCATTTTCTGGCCAGTGGATGAAGACAAATTCGGCTTAATAAAACATGACTTACAAATACAACCTTTATTGTTGATCCAAACTCAATCTCCTAAATGCTGTGTCAGCAATATATCGAAAGAATTATCCATTAGATGATTGTATTTAAAGGTTTAACAGCATCTTGTTAATTATACAGTAAGTATTGGGTATGACAGCTTAAGGCCTAGCATTACAAACAAACATACAGAGTGACTGATCCCAGGAGACACTTCAGCTGCAGATTTAGCTTCCTGCTTTATTTATGTATTAACTTGCTGTGTGACAGCAGCTCAGACTGAATGAGAAGCATGTGCACTACATTACCTTCAGCATGGCATAATCAGTGAGCAGACACCGTGAGCTGAACCATGTTTTTACAGGAGTCCCTGCAGTACACATTTAGGAAACAGATTTGACTATTTGCACATCACAAAAAATAAAAAATGACTGAATCACATCTCAAAGAAAAAGGGTGCAGATCTGATGACAAGTCGACACAGCCGACAAAACGCTTAGCTGTCATGCTTGTAATGAAGCTGTGACGTTATCCTTGATTTATTGAGAATGTACAGAACCCCCCCCCCCAATAGCGGAAATTTAAAGGGGCCGTTTTTGGAGAGAGAATCAAAGCAGATGTGGAAATCCTGTAAACCGTGGCGTCATTTTCCTGGGAAGAAAGGAGGGCTCCTGTCCTTCATTAGCAATAAAACACATTCAGCAGTCAACCAATACACATTGGTCATCTGTACATCAGAACACCCAAGGGTAACACATTTATGAGAAAAAAACACTCTAAATTAACATCCACAAATTTCAAGACTATTACTTGTATAATAAACACATGCCAGTGTATTTGAAAAGACAACAGAAAAATGCATATAATCGTACAATGGTGCAAATAATCATTCACAGTGATAAAAGTCGGCTTGAATATTGAGATTTTGTCACTGATATATTGATATAGGCTCACTTGGGGAAATCGGACGGAATGACAGTCTTCTGAAAAGCCCATTAGCTAAGTGACAGGACACAGCATGCTCAGTCAGCTCACAGTGTGAAGGACCCTTAGGGAGGCAGAGGAGAGCAGCCAGGTGAGACCATGGACAGAAGTCTCCAGAACATCTACGATGGGACAAAGGAGCACTCGACAAACCTGAGGCCACGTCAGACCTGGGGAGTACCAGGGAGCCAAGCCTGCAGCCACAAACTGAGGGCCACTGTATGTCATGTGCGCGGCGACCTGCAGGGGGCACACAACATGACTGGCTCTAGGTAGCACTGGGGGTGTGGGTGTCTGGAGGCATTATGTTATGAAACACCAAACACTGGCCAGTAGGAGGCTTTTTGTATTTTCTGCATGCAGCTATACCCCCTCCAAACAGATTCTATATTCCCCGAAAGGGAAACACACACTGGGAAAACTGCCTGACCTCTCAGCTAGAGGTTTATACTCATCATTTAAAGCACCATCTGATTCTCCATCATTTGTATTTGTTGCACCTATTGATCCGTTTACCTACAAATATGGGGATTTCTTGCATCCAACATGAAATGGCACCATGTGATAAGCAGAGCTCATGAATCAATCCATGAAGCCAAAACAAGGCACTGAATAATCCTCAGCTTGTCTGGAATTGAAGAATGTTCTAGTACCACTTACCTTCAAGGCAAGGCCCCAGACATACATGCAGCATGTAGCCCCCACCATGGCCCCCAACAGCTGACACATGGCCAAGCTCGCCACGGTGATTCCCGTGAGCAGTGACACTTGAGAAGGCAAGTCTGGTGCCCGTCGGCCGCTCGCTTGCAGGGCCTTCAGTAGATCCGGCTAGTGGGCGTGGCCATCCTCAGCATCCATGCCACAGCTTCATCGATGGCATAAACATCACGCTGGCTTTTTGATGGCACTCGGAACCTTTATCAGCCCGCGAAAGACGTTCCAGATACTGCCCCCCTCCCTTTATGTTTACATCTGAAATGCGTTGCTGAGCTTTGTATTTCTGTGTTTTGCCTGAAAATTAAATCTCACATTAAAATCTCATAGACAAATTCCCTGACTTCAACCACACCTTATCATTCATAAGGAAATGTCATCGTTTTTTTCTTTTGCAGTTGCTCATCTGTAATGTCTTACATCTCTTATCTCATGAGGTGGGATATGTCAGTTCTTGGTATAATTTAAACTGGCCTTTTCCTTATTACATTGTGTTATTTTTGTCAGCATTGCCCCCCTGTCTGCATAACATACTATAATTTGACATCTACTGAGAGACATAGTCTCTCAAAAGTCTTAGGCAGTCAAAGAAAATGTTTAAAGCTGTTTATCTGGGTAGGAAGCGTATATTTATCCAGACAAAAAAAATACAATTTAACATTAGAGCATTGGCAAATTGAGAGTAACACAAAAAGTAGCAAGAATTTCTTCCAGTCTCCAAAAAGCGATTGATAACGTGTTGGATGGATGGATGAACATCGCTTCAGTTCCCAAATCTCCACTCACGGCCACTCAGCCATTCCGGGTTTCGCTACATATCATTAATTAGCTTAAAAGGGCAATGAGGTGCATCAGCTATATGCAGTGGGCGACTGGTAGAGTAAATAGTATATGGGTCCATTGCACAGCCGCTGCAAGTACTTGGGTGACTTTAAGGGAGGTTTTGAAATGGTTAACAGGATTTTACAGACATACTATAATAGTCCTTCACCAACGTGGAGATCATTTAAACACCATTTTCTTTTACTGTCTAAGACTCTTGCGCTGTTCTGTCAGATTACCCACCCTGTAAACAGCAGCAAATCATGGGCTTTATGCCTCAGCACATAATGGAGTTAGCGAAAGCGCAAAGTACAAAGGCGTGTGACGTCGTTTTAGGTATTAGCATTCTACAGAAAAACAACACGTAGTCGCAGTAATTGTTGCAGTAGAGGGATACATCCTACGGTCCGCGTGGACAGGGCGCCACCTCTCTTTAGGAGGACGGGGGAGCGCCGTGTGATGTTTAAGCTGCCGCAATACATTAAGCAACTTTATAACTCCGACCATCGTGGTTTTGCCGATATTGTCTATCGTATTACAGTTTTTTAAAAGGTCAATGTCTCGAGGTGATAATGACTTTGTATGTCATTATATATCCAAATAACATTTGTACTTCTATGCACGAAAGCCTAATAGTGATGATGATGATGATGATGATGATGATGATGATGATGATGATGATGATGATGATTGTTACTCTAACCATTGCAGGT
>JAODUD010000026.1:22441852-22466246 GCA_026784285.1 Stomatorhinus walkeri
TGATGATGATGATGATGATGATGATGATGATGATGATGATGATGATGATGATGATTGTTACTCTAACCATTGCAGGTCTAGAATCTCATCTGTTCGGGTTTGTTTTGATACATTCCGATTTTTATGACAGTGTGATTAAGTATAAAGCAAATTACGTATAGACGTGTAAATTAAAACTGACAACTGACACTAAAATATCACGTAGTTTCAAAATACACGCATATATATATAGGCACGCACATTTCACCACCATATGCATAGGTACACGTAAAATCATATCGAGTTAAGTTCAATACAAATCATTACAGGCGATATTGTTGTAGAAACACGCTTCAGCTTTCCTCTCAATTCTTCCATTAGGCAATTGCGCCACTCTGTGGATTCGCAAGTCCCCATCGTACATTATTTTTTATTCGACATTTAGGTTAGATTTCAGCAACGCGAATTACGTCCCTGTCACGTTTCGAGGCAGTTAGTATGACTGAACCAATATAATGTTCAGTGAATCTATTGATATGGGATATTTAAACCTGGTTTAAATGTCATGGATAGGATAGAAGTGTTGCAGTGTACGCAAGAAAACATAACCTTTGACAAGAAGTGTTTAACCACGTTTGGAAAGACGTACAAAAATTGATTCAGCAAGAAAAATCTTATATATTAAATTAATTTTATGTGGGCTTGATTACATTATATTTAAAATCATAGATCAATTGCATCGGTAATAAATTTATAAGATGCCAAAGAGGGGTTTATCTGAAAAACTGAAACCTAACATTTTTTTAGTGGAGACGTGTTGTGCCCATTTGAAGTCTTCTGTCTCCATCTTGTGGTAGAAACGCGCAAGGACATTACAAACGTCGTTTCTCATAACACTGAAGTGTGTTATTTGTGACGAAATGGTAAGCGAATCTAATCTGGATCTTATATAAGGCAGTGAAAGATAGATTGTTTCCTTTAAATGAAAGCCTTGGTTATTATAGTTTAGAGATCCTGGTTTATTTGGAGATTTACTCCGATAAGGTATGATTTATGCAAAGGTTGGTAGGGTCACCATAGCGGAGCTCCGATGAGTCATAAGTGCATATTTCCTGAACTATACCATTTTAAGGCATGTCAGGCTATTTCTCAGGAATATAGTTTAAGCTTATTTATTCATTTTAAAATAAATTCTTAAAAACAATCTCAGATAATCGTATGGCTGTTACAGTAGCACAGGACTATGGAGATGGATTGTATAAATATAAGCGCGCAACGCAATCTAATTCTCCTCGCATTACACCGCAAAATATGGAGACACAATTCTGCACTTTAAGCATGATTAATCGCCAACCTCACAAGTGCTTCTAACCGATATTAGGTTGGAAACAAATGCCAACATTTATGTTGTTAGTAATTTTTTCACTGTAAGTTACTGAAGGCTCAGTCGTACCCGGGGCAGCTACAGGGTGTAACATTCGGCCTCTCAAATTTACATTTGAATCATCTGCCAAATTATTATTATAGTAAAATAGCGCGACATTTGGGGTGATTTTGAAAGCATAATGTAACGTAATTCGTAAAGGGAAAACAAACACAATATGAAATTTATTTATCGATAAAAGTTGTAGGTTTTTATGTCGTTTATCTATAACGGAATAGTGGCAATACATTTTGCAGTACTCCGCGTGAACTCTGGAAAACCGAGCTCGAGAGAGTTCTAATTATACAGCTGATAATTTTTATGAGTTACACGGTATGATTACTGCTGTTGACACAAGATCTGACATCTGTATAAGCCTATATATTATACCCACGTCGGTGTTCATGGCAATATTTTAACTTCATTTGTGTTTTCTGCTTCCCGAACAGATAGAATGGGTTATTTCAGTTAATAAAACCACAACGGCCAAACACAACGATTCGTAAACAAAACTGTTAACTAACAAATGTACATAAGCGCAGTTAGATGTTTTTGTTAACCTAGCTTTAAAAAATATGTTAAAGATGGATCGATTTCCAAAATGTATAGATATGTCAACCTTAATTTAGTATATTTCCCGAAACACAATCCGACTTCCAAATTCCGAATAAATTTTAGTCTACATGATTACTTGGCGTACTGCGCGGAAATTATTATTATTTTCTTTTCCATGGAGATAACAAGTATGCTGTCAATGTGATATCGAGACAATGAAAACAGGAAATAAGATGAGATAAAATTAACAGTTCTAAAACAGTTTGTACCACAATGGACGGAGACTTTTGCGAACAGACAATAATCATTCTCTTTCACCCAGGGAGAGGAAAGAGGGACAGAGAGTAACTGTTGTTAACACAGCCATATCAAGGAAGAAGGACTCCCTGTTATCTGTGAATGGGTTTTCTTTTTCCAGGAAAGATATAGCGCGAATTTTTAATTCGTTTTTCTTTGAGAGACAACAATGCTGTATTTGAAAGCTGGACACAATTTGGTTTTTGTGAGAGACCCTTTTCTCCCTCCCTAAGGCCAGCTGTCCATATGGAATACAACGTGCACAACAAGGATCACAATGACACCAACTGACAGGCAAGACAAAACCCAAGGATACTTCTCCTAACCCGGGGATGCACGACCCCAGATAAAGGAGCTGAATAGCACCAAGAAACTCTGATAGTCTCCTCTCCCTACACTGTCCACAGTTTCATTCTGAGCCTCGTTAATATGCACGCCTCTAACATCTACAACTACCGGCCTCTGGCCTTTGGCGCCTTTCTGTGCCGTGTACTGTATATTGTGCGACGATAGACTGCACAAAACTCTTCCGACAGATTGTTAAATGCACGGTCGGCGGGGTTGGCAACGCAGGAGAATTCAACGCGTCCTACTGACGTGAGCAGGAGCCAAACGGCTCTGCTGAAGGAGAGAGGAATGCGGGCTCCATACCTTTAGAAACAAACACTAATGTTATTAAATAAAAGCAAACCTGTAGACCTACACTTTATACAGAACTTCCTACTTGCAGCTGTGAAATCAATGGTTTGAGCAAAACATAATTCAGATTACGCAGCCTACCGTGTTCACACTGAGTTTGAGGCCACCTTGTACATTAATAGCTAGAATTAAATTGGAAACGAGGAAAACAAGCACACAGTTAAAGTTAACACAATAAAATATATATAGGCCTATTTTTTTTAACTGCAGATGTTTTATTATTAAATAATTTCCCCAAATAATCTCAATTATTTTTATCTGTAACAATAGCTACATAAATTGAATAAAATAGGCCTACTCTAATAGGCCTATAACCTTAATATGTTAAGGCATCAGAAAGCACAGAAAGTAAGGTAGAATTAATGTAACATTGGTGCTAAAACAGACGTTTATCTATTTTCACCTAGATAACTATACATAAAATGTTAGGCGTTGTGCTTCTCGTGTAGGTGCCTTTCAGTTTCCCTCTATTACGTTCTGAACCTAACAAATGGTCCCTCCCTCAAAATTCTGTAAATAATTATCAATGTGTGTCAATTTAGCAGTTTGCTCAGTGATAGTGAAGTCGGCGGCTAACATCTGTTAAGGTTTCCGCACTGGGATACAAGCCTACTTGGTGTTCAGATTTTGTACTTTTGATACTGAAAAGTTAATCTGCAATATGTTTAATAAAATCAAACATCTTTTCTTATTTGTTGCTTAAAACATTACTTTAGCCCGAAAATATATAGCAACGAAATACCAACGTCGGTATACCATACTCGCTATATTAACAATAGCCGCAAAACGTAATTTGTGGTCAGTTACTGAGAATGAAATGTTTTGCCTTTTGCACATTGTCCACATAATGGATCGTTACAATTTTCTTTCATTAAAAAGAAAGGCATAAGGTATAACGATAACACATTTACTCTCCATTTAATTAAAATTTGTGGAACAGGATAAACAAAATGGTTAAGCGCCTCAAGATCATGAAAAAGAGAGTCTTTGTAATACTCATACAATCAGAAGGTCCTGAGCTGAAGAAGTCCTCTTACGGGACGAGTGGATGTTTAACGCATTTCACAAGTGACTTTGTCCTTTTCATCTATTTAAGTAGCAAAACACGTTTTTATATATGTATATATAGATATACACACGGATTAATTTGCGTTCAACATTCCCAGTGCGCACCGCTCACGCCATTGACCCTCTGCAGAAACAAATCCCGGCCAAACATATTTAAAACATTCCATTTGTCTGATCGTATTTAGTGAAATGGTGTACGATTCTCACAAACTCCACCACAGATGAGAAAACTTATTCAAGAGCACGATCGTCTGAAAGATGATTTTAAAATGCATTGTTCAATAGACACGCTTAATCTTAAATTCGGAAACACAGCATTTTATTAAAATTCTTATAAAAATCGGGACTTTGCCCCACCAGCGCGTTTAAACGGTTATTCACATAATTACAATAGAGCTAAACGAATTCTTTTGACAGCTTATTCACAATGTTGTGTCTTTTTTCTTTGAAATTGGGAAATACACGTTTCCAGCTAAATATCCTGGAAAGTGAACTGCATTGCAAACAATTACCACTAAATATTTACAAAAAAGAAAGAAGAAAAAATAAAATAAGCTAAAACTTGCCAAGGTTTTATTCAAGGCCATAAATATTTAGGTCCAGTGTGAAAGCAGCTGGAAATAAAGGTCTATATAATTTTAAAGTGGTTTCTGTACGTGCTTATTACACGGGTGACAAGAAGAAAAAAAACATCTCTACAACACACAAACATACTTTACAAAATTTCACAAGCGCATTGACATTCTTAGATCGAGGGAGAGGCTGCACTCGGTTCTCGTGACGAAACCTTGTAAACGTGACGCACATATCAGCCCCAAATTAAAAACGGTAGATATGGGTCAAGCTGCAAAAAAATGCAAAGTCTTTGTTTTTTGTTTTATTGTTTTTTTCTTTGCTCCCTATCACGTGAAAGCGCCGCTCCCGCCAGTCTCTAAATGTTCACCAAGTCCACTGTTGCGTCTGCACCAAATGATGCGCGGCTGGGAACTGCGGCGTGGCGGCAGCGCTGTACTGAGCATTATATTGCATATGCTGAAGAGACTGGGCGCTGTACGCCGAGAACGGGATTCCAGCCTGGAAAGTGGCCGCCAAGTCCTGAGCTTTAAGTGTGTGGCAGGGCTTGCCGTCTCTGACTAAAACAGGTACGGCCACCCTTCGAGGAGAGGGTAGATGGGTCACTTCCATACCTTTCTCTGCTCGAGCTCTCTTCATTTTGTACCGATGGTTCTGGAACCAGATTTTGACCTGGGTAGGTGTCAGGCGAATTAGACTAGCAAGGTGTTCCCTCTCAGGCGCCGACAGGTACCTTTGCTGCCTGAATCGTCGTTCCAGTTCGTAAGTCTGAGCCTTGGAAAACAAAACTCTCCGTTTTCTCTTCTTACCGGAGTCGCTGCCGTTGCTAGAAGTTTCCTTGTCATTGTCTTGCGATTCGTCCGCGGAAGGCTCAGGAGATTTGGCAGAGGAGTCTTGCTGGGAATTAGCCGAAAGACCTTGCACTGCATGGGAAAACGGCCAAAGAGTTACGGAAAAAGTTGCGTTCGCTGTGTGCATATTGACAGGCATTTAAAGCCTGACTTTAATACACCGATCTTTTGCCTAACTTTAAAAACCGAATAGACATTTTAACGTACAAACGTGAATTTTTCATCGATCACGGGATCCCCCATAACACTCCTATATCACATCGCGTTTGCCCGATATTGAAATGAAATACTTAAACAGTATACCAAGGTGGGTACACAATTGCATCATGCAAAAATGCATGACGTTTATAATTTTCATATTACATAAATTACTTGGAGCTTCGTATGTGTGCATAAGATTTTGGTTATATTTATTTGGACTCACAGTCTAAATACTGAAGGTCACTTTAGACATTTCATCTCACTAAACCTGAATGCTTCTACCGTGGTTATACATGGAGACATCATAATTAAAAACGAAAGGCAGATATTATTTAAGAGCAACTAGCCAAGGTCCTCCAACGTATGAATACTCATCAACATAATTTCAATACACAGAAGGTGATCTTGCAGATAACAGAAATATTTTTTTCGGTAGTATCAGTAGATGAGCAACTTTGGTTTCTCAAGCGGTACTTACATGAATATTGAATGCTGTCTGTAGCGGCAAGCCATCTTGTGTAGGGATTATCACTATTATCGTAAAATGGATTCTTTAAGGGCAGATTTTGAACATTTTCTAAGGGACTCTGCACCAAAACCCCAGTCGTTTTCGTGGCTTCCGTCCCCTCCGTGTCTTCCTCAACTCCTGTAATAGATCCGTCCTCATCGTTCGTGTCAGGGAGATCCAAAATGTCCTTTACAGAAAAGCCCGTCTTTGTGTTGGTCAACGACATATTCTGAGGAAATTTATGCAGGAAAGTTGCTGCACCAGTTTGACAATCCGCTGTTTCAAAAACACACAAAAGAGAATCGAAGTTTTGAAAAGGGACCGGTTAGTGCCGTTTGAGATTTAACTACAGTCAAAGCAAATAACGAAGCGCGGCTGATAATCATTGGCTACCACAGTAGTAGAGGAATCACTTCTGTAAGTCCAGGAAGAATGCCAAAGTGGCTGAAGCACTATATCTGGCTCATGGACACTGCGCTACTGCTGAGTGCTAGGGGGAAATAAGCCATTACCGGTCTGATCAGTCCATATAAGGTTGGTCTCAACACATGAACCTGCAGTGAAAAAAGCATTAAAAACGCAAAAGGTTGGCCACGTGTGGGCGGGTCTTGGGAGTCAAGTGGATGAAGACAGTGTTTGCAGATGTGAAATTGTGGGTTTTGGGAAGATCCGAGCCTCTACTATTGGTGCTTCAGAACATGATGAGTGGTATAACGTGTCAATTAATTACAAAGATTGGGAGGGCCTTTTTTACACCCTATTTACATACAAAGGACCTCCAAGTAGCTTCACCCTCCGCATACTCGAAAGCGCGTTTTAACAAATTGCTCATGAAAAGCGTTTGCGTTAATACTCTCCGCGTATGTAAAAATATAAAAGCAATAACCTGGAAAATTGCTTGTTGCCAACAGGGGCTAAACTGTGATCTGAACGCTCGTTTAAAAGTGTATTAATTTCAATAATCGTTTCTCATCTGCACGAAATGCGTTTATTTAAAATGGCAAGAGATCAATTTATGTAAACCTTTTGGGTCAATATTTTGGTTCGGGTTTGAAGACAAGCAGCAAAACATTAAACATTAAACATTAAGTAATTGACTCTTGTTTATTTCGAAAGGTAAAATCGGGTCGCAACAAGATTCTTTACACCGCTTCTTCGTCTGTCTGTTGCGGACTGTAAACTTAATGCTGCCGACAAATGTTTCAATTTTTCTGGAAACAGATCTAAAAACTTAGAAAAATATATGTAAATAAGTCTGAAAGAAGATTCTGTTATATGCACTATCAAAGCCGATGACTACAGCAATATATGAAACGTCAGAAAACACCTTTCATATTGTAAAATAACCCGCAAGATTTTCCTTACATGAAGGCGCACTCAGCACAGAAATAATTGATGGAATTAATTGTAATTAATAAATAAAACTCAATATAATGAAATTGTAGAAAAAATATCAGTATTTTCTTGATTTCGTTTGCTTAGCCAGATTCGTTAGATTTCTAATCTTGTAGGACGTCAGCTGACATTTAATTAAAAAAAAATGTTTGTAGCTTTTTAAATAAAATTAATTCCCATCTCTGGCAAATAAGAAAGCGATGTATTATTGTTGATCAGTTTATTTCCTTCTCAGGACTTTGCCCCCCTTTCTTTTTCTCTTAGCCTCCCTGCCTCCTATCTAGTATGTGATGTGGGTGACAATGTTTCACGTTTTTAGCGAGCCCTCAGCTCATCCTGGGTGGTCGGACCCGGACTAACACAAATACAAACCGATTGCTAAGCTGCGCACAATGGCAAAGATGTAGACAAATGTCCGGCTCCCGTTGGAAGCCTTTGTCCGGGCTCAGTTTTTGCATTTATTTCAGGGGTGAAATAATAGATGATTGACGCCCCTGTACAATGCGTTCTAACTGTTTGGAATAAATCTGAGGTTGTTCCTAGTTGTCATGGCATTCAGCTGCTTTCAATGGACTATCTCTTCATTCATTTCTGAATCCTTCCACAATATTAAGGAAAGTCCTTCATCTTCACGCGCGCGCGCGCGCGCACGCACGCACACACACACACACTCGCGCGCACACACACAGTCCCCCTTCATCAGCCACATATATAAATTGTGCCAAAATCGATTTTCTTGCTCTAAAACAATGCCGATTATATTACTTACTAGAATCAACAGAATTTTGCCAAATGTATTTACTGTCAAAGTTTCGAAAAATAAGCATGATATCGAAATACATATTTAAACGAATTTCTTAAATATTGTATAACTGCACTATATAAAGTCAATCGAATGCTAATAGATAAAATTAACAAACACACAGCAAAACAACTACAACAGCACAATAATAATAATAATAATAATAATAATAATAATAATAATAATACAATCCACTGTAGATGCGTAAGTTGGGTCCCTTATTTGGGGCACGCACTACTGAAGAGAGTCAGGTAATTTTTTTTTACTCAGTCTGGACTGAGGGTTTTGGCCGTCGAATTAATCATGGTGCAATCTATACTAAGACCACAATGGACCCATTGAAGTGATCAGGGAGTGAACGCAGTCGGTTTCTGTTAAAGCTTTCGCAAGGGTAGAGCCTGACCTTCTCCGTCAAGCAATGCTTCGTAACTGATATTTACTAGTGGCGCTTATAGAAGCAAATGCGTACTAGCGTGTGAAAAGAATCAACCAGGGAAAATAATAGTTTCGGTGACAAAAAAAGCGTGCATTCGCATATATTATAGCATATTTGTGTCCAGATAGATTCATCAGGAAAGCGCACGACTATGTATTACTTATAAAGTGATCGTCTTTGTCAAACATCTTCGAGGCAAATGTCAAACGTTCCATATAGCTATTCTTTCCCACTCGAAATAGGAGAGACTATGCGAGTGTGGCTTATTGGGGATGTATTTGAACAATTGAACTAAAGGGGTTTGGAAAGAAGAGGTAAATGTACACAGAGTAAGTGGCTGTACTTCACTTCAAGAGCACTCTCCTTGTGTTTACCTGTTTACTTTCACAGGTAGCTGAAACAGACCGACTGCGTTTCCATTCAGACGTCGAATACATCCGACGTGCGCAACGCACGTTCAGTCTGAGTTGCCTGATTTAGACTTTATACAGTGTAAGTGCCACTGGAATAAGATATCCAGGGCAGATACAGAAACACACCCTGAGCACCATTCAGTGTTCCAGAGAGGCATGTCGGTGAACAGATAGTAAAACAGAACATAATACGAATATGCAGTGCGGACGGGAAAAGAATATGTAATAAGCATTTAACCTAACAAGACCTGATTACCACGCAAATTATCACACACAATTAATAAAGCGATGACGTATTATTATTATTATTATTATTATTATTATTAGTAGTAGTAGTAGTAGTAGTAGTAGTATAAGTAGCTGAATAAGCAGTGTTTTTGGTATTATTATAGTATTAATTTTCAGATATCAACACTTATCCAATAGAATAAAGTATAAAACATCAATAAATCCGTGTTCCTGTTGGCCTGTGTGCATAGTAAATCTGCTGAACTAATGGAGAAAGCATCGCGTAAAACTATAACGTAATCACCGTATTTATCATATAATAGCTAAAGTTGCTTCAAAAATGAATAAGCGTCTATCCTAACCATGCTTCTTTCGCAAAAATGAATAAGCTTGTTTTAGTACAGCACATAACACAGCATATATTAAATTGAGTTTGCTCATTACCTCAACGCAAGTGTCCCTGACGATGTACGTGAGAATACCGGGACCTTGTATTGCAGTATGGCAGTGTACAAGTAAAATGACAATTTTATATTTCCTATATATATATATATATATATATATATATATATATATATGCGCATTTGGTTACTATGCTGCACGCAAATTACAGATAATTTGTACAATTAAATGTATATGCGTACATAAGTATCAGGTTTTCAAAGGAGTCAGACACCGTTTCAAATATAAATACACTGATAAATAGCAAGAATGACAATTTGACACCTTGCGTAATTTTATTGTATCTTTTTGGGAAGATGGCGCAGGCAAAAACAATAATACATATCCCGTCTGTGAAAACATCATTGTTTGGAATTCAAAGACAAATTATTTCTTATTCAAACCACCAAATGAAGTAATAATCCTATCTAACATATTGGGAATGCCAGCGGAAGATATATAATAGCATTGATCTTTGCTTTTGTAATCGCCGAATTTCAGTGTTCCGACGCCCGGGGCTAGCTGCTCGGTTTTGATAAAGGTAACCTACTTTTCCTCGCGGGGTTCGTGATAAAATGTATAAACTGACAAGGAAGATTTTTAATTACCATAAGTCTATGTATTATATTCAGGTAAAAGTATGTCCGTTTCATTTGTGTGTCTTACTGGTTGCCTGCGGAAGTTCCCTTGCGGCACAAATCTTTTTCCAGCGTTTTTATTCCAGAAATCTGGCCTTTTTCCCTCCAAGGCAAACACTACGCTTTTATTCGTTTTCCTTCCTCTAATGATTAAACATGTCACAACGAGATTAGCGCCGCGCTTCTGCCCCGAGGAGATGCCTTTATTTGTTAAACTACGAGTTTATTTGTAACGGTGAATTTCATGCAGCAGTATGTTAAATTCCGCGTTCTGGTCCTTTATCGGCTTTTCTGAAACAAATTGCCGAATAGCTTATTATTTTTAATCACTTCTAATGTAATACATCAGAGAGACGAAGGAGCCGTTGGTACATGTTGTAGCGACCTGCTTGAAATTAATTATACAAGGGACCACTGAGCAATTTATATGCATGTAGGCTATTCAATCACGGCGATAATTAAAAGGGAATTCTACTGGCAATGATTTAAATAACTGGTTTAAAATGTACGAGAAATAGATCACTGTGGTTTCTTTTTTAAACTCATACTGGAACAGAAACTGTAAGAGGGCATAAAAGGTGTTTTCCGATCTCACACTGACTAGTCACATACAACTAGGAACCAAAAGCCAGGAATAGACATTTCTAATACTATAGCGAACTCTACTGACATAGCGGTGAACTGCTGAGCGAAAAATCACATCAGTTTATTCTCCGGAACACGGATTTTTGTGCCATCACAAAGGAGGGGGTTACGACGAGCGAGAGAGTTTAAACTATACATCCAAATTGTAATAATGGAGAATGAAGAAATAACGAGGTTATAAACAAAAATGGAACGTAAGACAAATCACATATATGCTACATGTATAATTTCTTACTACCGCTTCGTTTTGCATTTAAACATTATATCGAGAAAACCCATACGGGCATATCATTTGTTAGTCCGTTTTAAGATAATTCGAAATAAGATTACGACTGTTCGGCGCCAGGTCCACTTCTTAGCAACCCCGAACATATCTTTAAAACGTGCATTTTTTTTAGTATTTGTATGGCTTAAAACCACAGAGACGTATAAACAATTATTTGAAAAAGTGAAAATTGTGAGCGAAGTGACAAGCAATTAAGGCAGTAACGAGTGTTTCCGAGTTCAATACCTATTAAACGTTTCTAGAAGATATGAAGAGAAGTGAATTTCCCCTCTGATAACTTGAAAAAGAAGTAAAGTGACGTTTGTTTAAATTCAGTTTGGTGAAACTTTAAACCCGGTACCGTTAAGAGTATCAGCGCGTTAATTTATTTATCTCAAATTACTCTAATCACTAATGCAAAGGGATAAACCTGCTATCTAAACATTGTTTGTGTTTTAATCCGCAATAATTATATGAAATACAATCGTCGCGTACGGCAACAACAAAACGAATTCGCAATCAGCAAGGAAACCAATTTCTGATATTATTCAAAAGAGCATAAAAAGTTTTAATTTTTTTAATTATTAGTCTACAAATGTATCACAACTGGATTAAAAGCAGGTTATTGCAAGAATTACACAGGCAAGCGGCGATATTGGAAGTCACCACGAACTGAATTAATTCACAAGTGATTTCGCTTGACTATTCCGCGCACAACCTACCTTATATCGCATTCGAAGGGGTTAAATAATAAAGGCATATATTGTGCTCACCTGGTGACTGATGAAAGGGGCTAAGTGGTGAAGCCAGCGTTAAGACAGCTTGGAGTTAATGAAATATCTCCAAATGGAAGTCAGGAGTGCGTGCAGAGATAAGCTTGATGTGCTTTATATACCCAGAAAGCAAGTGCTCCTCTTCTGATATTGTCCAAGTGCGTTTGCATAGCTGTCCAAGTGGCTCTGCTCTAGCTCTCTCGCTAACATTGCATGATGTTTGTTTTCCCCAGCTATGACGCGAGGCAAAATATTGGCCATATGTTCATCGGCAATAAACTGGTCATAAGCGCAAACACGGCCCCTCTTCTTGGTGCTTTTAACTGGTTCACCGCAAGTTTCTTATACAGGTTGTTGTCAGTAAAAGAAAAAAAAGCACAATACAAGTGTCTATGTGTATATATATATAGCAGACGCACTCATTTACATGCTTATGTTTTTTGTGTGTATGTGCATTTTGTTCTGTATCTGTCCCTTATATAGTGCTCGTTTTCAAATCGTTATGAAGGCATATGTATGTTTAATATTGCAACAGTAACATTTAGGACCAAAATCAACAGAGAACCAGTCCTACGGCAGATTGTATAAGAAATAAGGGCCCCCTTTGATTCAATCGTCCTTTCCTCGCCGTGGAGAAGAACATGAGTAATAAATCTTTGGGTAACTAAGGAGCTGCAAAGCAGAGACACCAGATGTGGCATGTTATTTATGCGAGGATCCCCAGGTTTACACAAGATAAACCGATATAACTGTTGATAGCTCCGGTTAGAATTGTTCATTTAATTGTCACAGCCTTTCTTTGTTACCAGTGTACGCCCCCCTCCAAAAAAAGAATGTTGAATCATGCATTTATTAAATTACTTACACGATCCTCGTTTTTAAAAGCCCTATAACAGCAAATCAGCAGTTCCAGTTATTATCTAACAGACCAGGAAGAATTTGGATGACTGGCACAACTGGAGGTATACATTATAATTTAAATTCGCACAGGGCGACCTAAATTATGGAGGTTTTAGATCTTATACCTGTTTTGAAATGGCGGGCACAAAATTTAGAAATAATAGCAGAATAACGTTCACCTTATTTAAAATTCACTTTACGTAAAGTCATCTATACTTTAAGTCATGCCAAAAAATCAAATCAAGCTTAGCAAATTCTGAGACAGTTATCACGGCTGGGTTTTGATATTTCTTGAGTACAGAGAGCGCCTCGTTTTAACGCAAATACGGCAGCTTACGCATCTCCTGCAAAATGACGTGTATTAATCCTAACTACCACTTCCGCTACCTAGTTAATCAGCGTTAATAACTGCCCTGTTTTTACAGTCCAGCAATACACCTGACTCTCAATTCAGTTTTAAGTTAAAAATATGAATGTTTTTGGTTTTATGGATAATAAATATAAAACCATTTAGAACCTCTAATTCATAGTTCATTACGGACAAAAAATATATATGATGTCAATATGGTGAATGTAATATGCGACGTAACGTAACGAAGCTGTCTACTGGACAGGTTATGATTGTTTAGGCTGATTAAGTTTTAAAAGGCGTTTGATCTCATTTTTAGAGATGTTCATCTTTATTCCCCCCGAAGAAATTACGGTACATGTGAATGAGACAGTCGACCGCATTTCGGATCTGAAATATACATTGACGGATGGTCTGCATGTCATTTACCATCAATACAGCTTTGTTTCTCATTTGATTTCAGCACTACTCTATAAAGCGAAAGCACGAGACCCAACCATCATTCATTAGAGCGCCATTAAGAACTGCAGTTAACCACGCGACTGAACTGTGTGCTTCCGCCCGTAAGAAGCCTCAACAGACATGTATTATGTCCTCCTGGTTTCACTGGTGATACTGGGTTTCAAGAAAGGAAAGATGAATGCGTCAGAATGAGTAGCAAGTGGAATTCTCCTGAAAGATCCCTTACCTAGACATATCCAACCCACTTTAATGACATTAAATAGTTCTAAAATTGAGAACACTCTATAACACAGAATATTCTATCCACTTTCTTCAGAAACTAGTATGTTATACCTGCAGATTTCATTTTTTTAAATTGTCTGTATATTCCTTTAGAAAGGAATAAGTTTTCGTTGCAAAGTTTTCCAAAGTTAAATTAGACCCAAAAGATAACGATTGTAGAATATAAATTAATATTACATAAATATGTACAAATGTTAGAGAAATACTGGCAAGGGGAACTCAGATCAAAGCACAATGATTTTATTGTGGCCAGCTGGGAATCTCTGCATAATAGTAATGATGTTTCACAGGACTGTGAAACCATCAATCAACACAGAATATGTCGCGTATAGTAATTTGGGGAACCACTTTACTGATGAAAGACTGCAGCAATGCGCCACAGTTTCTCCAGTGTTGAAGGGTATTACTGAGATTTAGGGAACACAAATAAATAAAGAGGTAACATCGGCCTTTCAAAATCCAGTGTTAACCCAAAGCAGTTTGTTAGAGTTCCCAACACATTCATCGGCGAGAAAGGAATAGCAGAATAACACTCAGAAGCTCAGTGTATCTGCACACTGTGTTTGAATCTCATTGTAGGGACCCTGAGAGACCTCCTGAACGAGGATGTGTAGGACAGGCTTCCACTCGGCCTTTTATCCATCAAGGCCTTGAGCCTGATGACTGAGCCACTTCATCACAGTCCACACCTAATAAGGGACACCAATGATACAACGTTCTCAAATCAGTCAGTTCAAGATTTAATGCGTCTTTGGCTCAAGAAGCATGCCGAGAGCAGGATCCTCCACGAAAAAGCGCCGAAAAAGGAAAAAAAAATCAAAGAGATGATTTTCACGTAAGATGCACTTTTTCAAAAAAAATGTTTAATTAACATGAGGGCGCACTTGCAGGATTCCTGATTCCCAAGCTGTTAATATACACCGCCGCCAGTGCCACATAACAGAGACTCTCACGCGCTGAAAGCCACTCCGATTTTTGCTTCCCCCCAAAACTTCCATTTACGAAGCAGGCATTGACTGAGCCTGCATGCCAGGCTTGATGAATTGGAGACTTTGCCTCGCCGAGAATTAGAAAGGTCCAATCTCATCCATCCTGAGTGAGAAAGGCGTGGGTTTCAAAGATGATGTGACAGTTGGTTTCTGTGTGTCCGCAGCGCCCCTATCCCTGCTGCTTCTAGAAGCCACTCGCTGAGCTTAATGGGGGCCAGATGCGGATGGACTCCTGAGCATGAGTTGGAGGATGAGGGGCGACGATGTAGTCACCATGGCGGACTGGGTAGCAGGGTGAAGACCTTCATGAAATCTCACTTTCCACAGACTTGGGTGACATGCCCCTCCGGACAGGGATAATCTCACCCCAAACTTCACCCTAATATGTTCCTTCTCAGACTCCAGTTTCAGTAGAATTACCCCCCACTCTCCATCAAAAAAAAGTACTCCTTCATGGGGGAGGGACATGCCATCCTAGAAGCGGGCACCATCAACTCCCTAAACAGTCTCACACTCGAATACCGTTTGTCTGGCTGAGATGGAACGTGAAGGCTTCTCCACGCCAGAAGCATCAGAAAACGTGTGGAGAGACAACCCCTCCTGACCAGTAGTGGCAAAAGATCAAAGTGTGTGACACGACAGCCTCCCTGGGGTGTTACAGATTCCAGTGGGACAGGGTGATGTCAGAATCAGTAATAGGCCCATTATATAAAATGAGTCCCATTACACCACCCAGATAGAGCCCCGATGCGACGGTATCAAAAAATAACAGCATCGTCTACTCAGGTCTTTGCACGACTGCTGGTGACACGTGCACACATCCACATGTATGTGTGGTACGCACACACACAGACACACACAACATGAATAATGGTGTCTGCTCCATGTGCACAACAGGCAGGCATGTACATAAAAACTGAGACTATTTGAAATATTACAAAATAACAAACACATTGAGCAACCCAGCATAGCTGAATGACCAACCCCAAAAATGTTCAGCGATGCCTGGGGTGAGATATATTTTTTCTTGTAAACTTTAAAGCAGGCTACCCCAATTCCCATCCTGGAAGGCCAGTTTGCAATACAGTTTGTGGATTTCTCTGTTCAGACACGCCTACTTATCCTGTTCATTTGCTGATTCAGACGTGTTTGAGCAAGGAATTCTGCAAATTGTGTAGGATTCTGTCCTTCTAGGACCAGAGCCAGGGAACCCTGATTTAGAGCTTTTATACTTTGTTGACGCCCCTATAGTCAATAAAAATTACAAGTAAAGTACTCGAGTGCTTTGCAGGAAATATCTGTGCATGAACATAAAACATTCTGCAGAAACAATAAAGACAGTGGATGGGAGTATCATAATGACCAGAGCAGCAATACTCAACAATACTTCATCAGTAAGAAATGTTTTTAGCTGATGGATACATAAATGTGGGTATTATGTGTGCATGTGTGTGTGTGTGTGTGGATTGTGTTTATATTACATAGTGTGGACCAAATGTCTCCTACAATGTGACAACATTTTAATGTTGTAGGGACCATTTTCCAAGTCCCCACAAAGATCTGTGACTGCGTTCAAAAAACCAAAAATGCCAAAAGTCTCATATTTTGTTTGGTTACTGATGTTTAAAGTCAGGGGTGGATAGGGGTTAGGGTCATCATGTTGGGATTAAAGTGTTCCCCATATAAATGAATTTAGAGTCCCCCAAAGATATAACTGCAAACCTGTGTGTGTGTGTGTGTGTGTGTGTGTATGTGCATGCATGCAAGCTTTTTTAAAACCAGAGAGACTGACATCCACAATCAAATAGAATTCTCCAGGGCAATTCATAAATAGACCTCTATGAATGTGCAGAAGACAATGAGTCTTCAGACTGAAATCAAAAGAAATGATCTTTTTTTTTAATCCAAGGCCAGCTATGACCGTTATAAAATGCTTGCAATTGCTGTTTTACCTTGAAACTCAATGACTCAACAACTTCTTGAGGAACGGCTCCAGAATCCTTAGGCGAGGTCTGTAGATTTAGCCCAAGGTAGACAAAAATCAATATATATGAATGAGAATCATACAAGGAGCTCAGACAATGACATGGGCCTGGCACAATGATCCAGATATGAGGATTACAGGGAGTCCATAGGTATCCTTTTTCCCCCAACAATGTCTGGCTACGGTCCATTATACGCCAGTACTTCGTTGCGGAGTGTCCTCCAGAGTCAAAAGTCAAGCATGTTCAAATGCAATTTTCAACCCAGAAGTGGAATGTGACATCAACAAGAGGAACTAACTGCCGAGTGGCAGCTGCTTCCATATAAACAAGCCCCTTAGGTTACAAGCATCTCGAAAATATCGGAAATGTGAACGATAGCTCGTCCAGCCGCTGTAGCTGAACTGGAGTGAAAATTTGATGTTTTTTCTAGTTGAGTGTCAAATCTTGTGGTCTTTTCGGGCTAGTTTGGGCTTTTCTAGATTGGACAGTTAAAGAATCATAGTCTAAATCAGAATTGGCTCAAGACAATAAAAGAAGAGAGTAATCTATGGGTTACCACAAATATTAAAACCAGTACACATTACCCACAAAGCATTGCTGTACAGTATTTTTGGAAGATGTAACCTTCATTAGTGTGATGTAAAGTCCATGTGGTTGGATTGGTTTTACCGAATTATGCCCAAGGGAACTGGTTGCCATTCAACACTGACAGCCAAAACTCACCACATTTTATGCAGTCATGTGAAGAGGGTTAGGGTCCTTAATGGCAGAAGCAAGGCTCACCTACTCCCCAAACCTCTTATGATGGGAGCTACCAGGAATCAAAACGGTTTACCTTGCATTCAGTAATCAGCTGTTATAACAATACTGTACATCAAGAGATGGTAAAAGTTTGCAAGATTTCGTTTCGCATGATTGCAGAGACATTTGTTCAAAAGATGCAAGTCAATGGCATGACAAATGTTTCTAAAACAATAACAAAATCTGTTTTAAAGTTTTGGATAAACGACAGGAAAACATGACATTTCTATTTTTGAAGATTTTTTGTAATAACCCTTATGCACAGGCTTAGTAAGCTTTGGATGAATGATTGTCTGAAAGTCATCACAGAAAGCGAGCATGGCACTAGGCAATAAGAATGACAAGGACCTACCAAAAGTACGAAAGTTTGATTATTTTTCTTTTTTTCATTGTGTCTTTCAAAATGTTGCCATACTAGAATTTCAGAAGTGTTTTCGTAGAACAGAAACACTTGAATGTTGAAACATGTCCTTAATATGTAGAAGACTTTTCACAATCTGCACACAAAGGCTTACGAACGACACATTATATCATTTTGAACATTCAGGCAGCCCATTGCATTCATAACTGATTTAGATAAATTTACATCCATATCGTCTGACTGATTCATGTTGAAAGGCAATTTACGTCGAGGTCCATAGTAATTAAGACACACTGATGGAGAGAAGCCTGAAAGCAGATTGGTAGTATTGGCATCAATTAATGTAACAGGTGCAGAAGGAGGTGCAAGAGTCGTCAACCATATAATGACTGGCAGTCTATAACTAACTTGTATTACATTACAGTATACATACAGTAATTTGTATTGTGATACGATCAAAACGATTTGTGTTCGTTGGTCAAGTCGATGCAAGGCTGTGTGATTTTTCACTCTTGATGGACCATGTCAGGCAAAACTGCATAACAATACAGACCAAACAAACTATACATATACAAATCATTTCTTTTAAAACCACCCACTCATCGATGGAGCCTTTTCTCAACCACTTACCCAGTTCATTGAGCGGCATCCTAGAAATTTAAAACTTGTACACAGAAGGACCAGCCAGTAAATCAGATTTTTTTTCTGTCTTTAAAAAAGTTGAGTTAGGAAGTGTGTAAAGGACAACACGCATTGAAATGCAAATAAATCTTTTGCAGCACACAACAGAATTTCAGAGGATGTGTCTGGGGTTATATTCAATCAAAGAAATGAAGGACTAACTTTGAAAACGGACCTTCAGCTTAATAATCACGCCCCACACAGAAACATTTCTTTCCCTCTTTTTCATGAAAAAGGTCTTTGACGTCGGTTAATTTCTCTTGGCTAAGGTCTCTGAGGTTACTACTGTAACAATCACCTTCATGTCGGGGTCCCACCAATAATTCTTTGATTATTTGTTTCATAAATATAGCGCAATATTGAGAAGTAATTTTGTTACTCTTTGAAGAGCGTGGTTTCAATACCCAGTCAAGCTGCCCTTTCCTGCTCCTGTGAAAAATGTGTGTTGTATCCAGTTATGGCGGCCCGCACAATGGGATGGATTAGCACTGACGACATGGACGACACCCTCACCTTGAACTCCACGGCTCCTTGAAGAACTGAACATTACCCATCTGCACAGTTCAGAAGCTTTTTAATGAACAATGTGTGGGAAATAAAGGACACAAGGAGGGAAATGCAATTTAAAAAATAAATGTGAGTTCTTCAGATGGTTAGCCAAAAATCAGGATAATTAAATTGTAAATATAGTCTTTATAAGGAGCCCATAATGGCAATTAACATGTTCTGTGAAAGGTGAGAACTTTTCTCAGTGCTGGTCAAGAACACATTTTTTTGTATTTGACAGAAACCTATTAAAAGACAGAATCAAATGTGTTTTCTATTCTTAGATGTTGAAAGGATGCTTTTATAAGGTGATATGAATAGAAGCAAAAACACCAAGGGCAAACTAATGACTTTGAATTCATCTTAAAGTAGCTTTAATTGGCAATTGATTCTGATGAATATAAATAAATCATCATTAAAAAAAAATGAAAATGCCTCCAATTCATCTATTTGCCACAAGGCAGTTTTTTTAGAGTAAAAACCACAGTTGCAAACTATAATGACGGTATGAATCCAAAAAAGAAGATTCTGAATGGATCTAAATCCTCCACAGTGCTGCTTCTCCACAGAATGTTTGCTCATCTTCATGATTCTTTATTCATCTGCTTGGCAGTTCTTTTCCTCAAAGGTCTGGCAGCAGCCCAGTGTTGAAGATACCCAGTTTGTTTGTCCAGAAGTTTGGAAAACACTTGCATGCTAATGAAGACGGTGCACAGCCCACAGGAAATCAGCCACCTCCTCTCTCCATTGTCATCGCTTGCTTTCCAGCTAAAATGCCCAGGAGCCGACGGGAAAGCAGAATTCGATCACCACCGTACTCTTGTGACACAGTTTGCATGCTCCCTCCCTTCTCTTTGTCCGTGCCAAGACTCACTCCGACCGCATAACACACCAGCTTTGCATGCGGCTCATACAAATCCCTTACGGAGTGCTGGGCGAAGCTGTTCCCATTGATGGTTCAGGTCTCACAGTCTCCTCAAAGTCACATCTCTATGAGACGAGGCTCATTATCGTTTTGGTTACGCGACAATGTGCGAGCAATACCTCTATGTATAAGAAGGAATGCTTCGAGTTTGAGGGAATGCTTAAGGTTGGGTAAGAGGAGGATGTTGAGAGTGCAGACTTGTGGAGCGTATAGGAGGGAGGGGTTAAACAGGAGCGCAGATATGGGTCCAGCACGCAGGGCTACTTCAGCACTATCAACGCTCCCCAAAGGAGGCACCATCTCAGCCACTTGTGAGACCCCAAATCCCACAAGTGGCCTCTCAATTATTCCATTACTTATCTTTGCTCCATACCAAGCAAGCTATCAGCTCTGTTGTCATCCCCCACAGATGAACCACAGCCCCGTTATATGAAATAAGTCTTACTCAATGCACCATGAGTCCACGGGTGCAAGTATCACACCACAGGTATGAGTATCACACCACCTCTGGATAAGTAAGAAGTCTCTAACTTCATTCACAGGCAATTCTCCGATTTGCTGATTCAGAGCTCAAACTGGCTACTTACTGGTGGATAGTTTCAGATTGTCAAATGGTGGTCAAAGTAAATAGAAGTAAATACAGACATCAGGCCTACATATGGAGGGTACTGAAGGATCCAGAGACTCAGAGTCCTCCTATATGACCATCCGGCCAAACAATTACGCCCGATCAGACTTAGATGGTAGATGATATTCTCTTGGTGACACACGCATCTAACACCATGAGAGAAAAAATCAACTGTCGAAAAACGCATTTGCTCCTAAACCATATATTGGGTCTCTGGATCACAAAACAAGGGAAAGACAAAGGGGTTTTGGCTGGATTGTGCTGCAGCGAGCCAGTTCAGCTTGGACTGGCCTGCTGCCTTCTTGCCTCTTTGTCGCCATCTAGTGGTGCTTTCAGCAGTCACGTCACAGACCCGGCACAGAAAGAGTGGCACCACACCAAGTAATTAGTTCCTTTATCCCAGAGCCACAAATCGCTACTTTTTCATTCGATACCCACCCTCTTAATGGCCTGTTATTTAAATAAATGGGGGTAAAAGCACTGGGTTGCGACCCTGCTGTGTGCTGAGGCTCTCAGTCCCTGGCACACCTGCTGAGAAAAGGTAGCGTCTATTACTGACACCTTCATAGAAAAAGATGGCTGGCAGGGTCATGGCTGGAGAGCCATGCTGCGTTTGTTTTACTACAAATATGTCCATTTGCCGAAGCTTTGCTCTTGTGGTTGCCAGGCTACAAAATAATAAAGGTAACGGAGCGTGTATCGGGAAAACAGAAGTAAGATGTTGACTTTGAGATAAGTACCTCTTCAAATTAAACAGCACCATCACATCGCATTCAAAATAACATTTCCAGAGGTTAACGTTAAATGGCCTTGGTGGAAAATCCGTGCGTTGAGCAACTAACTGAATCACCGATTTGCATACCAGGTACGTTAGTTAGGAGCAATTAATTATTAATGTTTTAATTGCGCAGCATTACAAGGGTTAAAGCAAACAAAGAGGTAATTATGTGTTCTCCTATCTAAACATTGTGCACTGTTGCTCCGGAACTCATGGCTGAAGAGAGGAAAAGCCCTTGATAAATAATGCGATCAGTCACCGTGCACACTGTAGCTTTCCTGACAGCCGAAAGCCCCTTTTTCCCTTTCTGTTGGCGGTCAGAGTTCATGAAAATTGTTTTGACGGTGCTTATTGCTACGGTAATCGCTAGAGATGGGCTGGAGGGGGAGGCAGTGGGGTAGTCACTCTTTGGTGGGCCATGAGGGATGAGTGAGAACCAGGCCGGGCTAGAGGGCTAGAGATATCCCCTGCAGTCAAGCAGGAATCCTCTCTAGCTACCAGAATGCTGTGACCTGTCCTACTCAGGCCTTCATTCAGATGCATAAATCAGTCATCAAGAAAAAAAATCATATGAGATTTGTGTTGTGTTGCTTCTCATACATGCACTACTTACTTAAAAAGTTGAAGGTGAATGCCATTGATGTTGCCTTGCAGAAAAATCTCTACCGCCATGCTTGGAATACTGCTTGTTTGCCATGTTGGGCTTGGCACTTCATCCTTGAGGCCCAGGTGTGTGTATTTCATGGAATCAAAGATGGCGCTGTTGGTGAAGGCATGGGTGGGGGGGGGTTTCAGCTGTAGGAACAACCCCATAGCACTCCTATGAAGTATGTCAAACCGATTTTTACCGCGAAGACTGCACATCCAAAGTGTTCCGGTAAGAAACCATCACTGTTCCCACTGAATGTATGAGGTATAACAGTCAGAAACAGTTTCACAAAGATACAGCCTTGACCACAGGTTTTTTGTACCACAGTGATTGTTGGTGGAGCTCTTAACTGGCCAATTGTTGAAGGTTTATTGTTTTGTTTTTGGTAGTGTGTCCTTTGCAATTCCCAAATCCGTTCATTTGCCATTCAGGATCACTTGAAGAGGTTTTTCCCACCGTTGGGAGCGTCCCCTGAAAAGAGAGTGCTAATGTCAGCACAGGCCGTATTGATCAGGCCAGGAGAACCCTAGCGCCGGGCAAATTAAGGGGAGAACTGAATCACACATGGAGTAAAGGCTGTCTGTATGAAGAGATGCAGCAGCAAGACAGCACAATGGACGGGGCACATCCCATTCAGAACCTTGTTGTTCAGGCCTGGCCCAAGGTCTCGCTAAAGCTATGGGGGTAGGGCTGCATGTCCAGGGAAGAGGACACTCTAGCATGGTGAGCATGTCCCTCTGAGTAACTGCTAAGAGTTGAGGACCTTGTTCAGGGACAATGCCTGGGTGTCAGGTAATTACTGAGCAAGGCATGTCAAGGGAATGACCCGGGGCCAACGATGTACAGCCTTGCGATCCTCTCTGCCAGACTGAGGCCAGTGGGTGGGTCAGGTGGCTGCTTGTGGAGTGGGAGAGGAGAAGCAGAAAGACAATAGAAGACCTAACAGCATCGGTGCCTGAAAGCGTGGGGTTTGCGCATTACGACCCAAAGATGTAGCTTTTGTGCCTATGTAGCTATATTCACCAGCAATAACATTATACTCAAAAAGCTCAGGCCTTCAGTGTTAATAATAAAGTGAGCAATTTTGCCCAAGGAAACCAGCAAAGGGATCTCCTACACCCAGTACCTGATAAACAGTTAAAGAGACGCAACACTGATGAAAATCCAGTCCGATCACCCCTGAGATAATAACGTTTTTTATAATAATAACATTAAGCAACATACAGCAGGGTTAGTCTGTGTGTGTATGGATGTAGGAGTACACTTGAGTAATGTAAGAGATCTGGAAATCTGTTCATTTCAGGAAGGCTGAATCAAAGTATAGTTTACCTAGAGCGGATGTGATGATATATCAACTGATATCCGGATCTTCAGTAAGAGGCCATAAACAATCCATAGTGAGTAGAGAGCAACCCATCCTAAACAACCCTGTCTTTAGAAACGACAGGAGAGAATGACAGCCTGTATATCCCCATAAACATTCACCTTGTTCTGTTATATATGAGTGAAGCGGTTTTCTTCACATCGTAATTGTAATGTAACACACTGGCATATGGGTGTCAAAGAGGTCAAACACTATGGTGTTTTATAGATCAGCTGAGGTCTCTGACTTACATGCCCTCTGAGAAAACATGCACTCTACTGTGCACAGGTAAGCTATAAATTACCTGCCCACTTTCAACCCCTGTGCTGAATGTCGACAAAAGGTTTTTGAGGAGTTGTTCCAGAAAGATCACAGATCTGCAGATAGAAAGGGCATACTTTCAAATTACGTCTGCTCTGCTCTCATTGGGCGATCGCTGCACCGAACAAGGACTTTTCAAATATGCAAGCGTATCTTTTTCACAAGAGAAGTGTTTTTCCTATTG
>JAODUD010000026.1:22481864-22507052 GCA_026784285.1 Stomatorhinus walkeri
ACCTTTCTAGTGGAGAGAGTGTGATGCAGTGTTTTAGTGAGTACCTTTCTAGTGGAGAGAGTGTGATGCAGTGTTTTAGTGAGTACCTTTCTAGTGGAGAGAGTGTGATGCAGTGTTTTGGTGAGTACCTTTCTAGTGGAGAGAGTGTGATGCAGTGCCCTATAAGATGCTGTGGTATAAGTGGCTTTTCCTGCAAAAAAAGCTGCCTTTTTGAAGTGCCCTCTATGCCATCCCTACGTGATTATAGTGTCCCAAAGGTGCCCTTTCCAGTAAAGAAAACAGGATGCAATGCTATAAAGGGCACTCATAAGCAGTAAGAAGATGTAGTGAAATGCCCAAATAGGTGCCCTTCCAGTGGGGAAAATGTGATGTAGCGCCATATAAGGTACCCTTCCAAGTGAGCATGCATGATGAAATGCCCTTGAAATGGAGAAGAAAAATATGTCTGATGGCTGCCCTTCCAGTGAAGGAAAAACAAGATGCGTTGCCCGACTATGAGATTCCTGTACGTGTGAGAAAATTAGGTCAGATAATGTACATTGTAGGAGTTTCTATGTGTAATATAATGTGCTATATATCTGGGTTTCTTCTGCAGTTGACAAAACAGTAGTTGAATAATTTTAATTTGGGATGAAAACTACTTCACCATACAGAGTGTACCAATGTACTAGTGGAGGAGGGTTCACACGTCATGGAATTGGTGCCCTTTTAATTGTTTTGCCCCGCCCCTTAGCCTGAGTCTGCCACTGCGTGCGAGCTACACACAAGGACGGAGCTGGCTTAACTGAAAGGCTTCAGCCAGTTCTCCCTCACCTCCCTGAACACTGACGTGCGGCTCAGTGGGAGCCAGCTCACTGGGTCTGGATTTTCTTCCCCATCCATCAACTGTTAAAGCGTTGAATGGATCAACATTTTTGTGTACTTATAAGATTAGGGCTGGATGTTGTGTCTCTGCTTGGTGTGGAAGCTGGGTGCATGTGGTGAGTGGGGGAGGGGGGGGGGGATACGGCACCTAGAAGAGGAAGGGCAAGTGTCACTGGGCGGTCGGCTGCCCTGTTTCCATAACTGTCAGGTGGCTGAACTGCTTCCACAACAAAGACAGAATCAAAATGGAAGCTGTGCGTGCAGAGCGCTGGCACTAGGTTTTGTAAACAAAACGAAGGTTACATTTTACATTTTATCCATATAACAGATGCTATTATCCAGAGTGATATACAGTTGAGAAAGCAGAATCAGACAGACCCTGGAGCAACTAGGGCTTAACAGCCTCACTCAGGGGCCCAGCAGTGAAATCACATGCTAATTTATCTGGATCACTATTATTCTGAACAATAAAAAACAACAAATAATTCACATTTGATATCATGACATTACAATTGTACACGGAATTGCTGTATCACTGTCGACTGCATCTGGATGAGGTCTCACTGCGGTTACCGAGGACGCAGTGCTGCACACAGAGCTGTCTGAAGCGAAAGCCGGACCTCCCGCTATCCCACAGAGACGCTGCTGCTACATCCTTCCCTGTTACCCTTCGGCAAACGATTTTATCCGAACCGTCCCATAAAAGCCCAGCGCCGCGAGTAGCTTTGGTTCATGTGTCTGTGAAGCAGCTGAGACAGGTCAGGCAGTCTCAGTAACCGCCTTAAGAAGTCAAAAATGTCAATTAAAATTGTAAGTTGTAAAAGACACCCAAATTTCCGTTCAGCACTGGTCAGAGATTTGAAACTTATGAAACTAAAGCAGAGCACAAAGCAAAACTGCCACAGGACACAAGAAGTGCTTGTGTGCTTCAAACTTCCGGCAAGCCTGGTGAAGCACTGTCTCACAGTCACTGCTTTTCAGGTTTATTAGAACTTCACTTCTGCTGGCATTTTACTGGGGAGATGCTTTGAGTCACTGAGTATAAATATAGGAAAACTTCTTCCTCAGTTACCATCAATCCCAGACTTTTTATTTGGATTTTAAATATTTTTATTGCAAACCCACACTCCAGTTGAAAAGCTCTGTTTATTTTTGTAAATAAATGCAGTGTATACACATTAAATGTGGACACAGGATTCTTGGGAAAAGGGCCATTTCCACCCCCATGGTCATAACCTGGCAAAAGCCATGAATCTTTATAAATATGACTCCTTTAAGTAAACTAGAGATGCTAAAATAATTATTCAAACAAACAATAACAACAACACAAACAACAAAAATATGAATAATTGTAATTTCCTCACATATATATTGTGTACTTTTTATAATCATTAAATTAACCAGTTTTCTATTAAAACTGACAAATAACTCCAGTTATCTCTAGATATGTCATTATATACTGTAAAGTAAAATAACGGGTGATTGTAGAATAGGATTTAGTTCATTGGAATAAATGGATAAGTTATGCACATGTATCATCAAACCAAATGGCACTGAGAACAGTAACAGACGACAAGAATGATTTTGGGTCGCATTCAGGTGAAGCATCCGAACGCGCATCGGAACGTGCATTTGAACGCGCATCCGAATGTGCATCCGAACGCACATGCGAACGCGCATCCGAACGTGCCCACATCGCTGGAACAAGCAGGTGGGTGTTGCAATAAGACTGTAAACCTCAAACATGCTACGGTTTCTGGACTTTTCTTGCGTCTGCCGATCTGATTTCTGGCAATGTGTGCACACAAAAGTTATTAAAGAGCTAGGTACTTGGTCCCGACGTGGTCTGTCTCTAGACCACCTCTTGCATCTTACCTATTTTAATTCTGTGTGAATGGACCGATGAGGACCAGATATGCTGGTTGATAGATCTTTTCGGCCTGGGAAAGCGTCCGGCCTCCATAAAACTCCAGGACAACTTGGCACGATCAGTTTTTCCACTTTCGCCTCTGTTGCTTTCAGGCCTAATATAATAACTTAACTTCATAACAAACATAAAATGAAATCACCCCCACCCATAATCAAAGGTCAGCTATAGTAATAATAGTATGACAAAGTGAACTGGCGATCCAGTCCAGGATTTCCTGCTCGTAAAAGACATGCTTGAAGTCCGTCATGGCAAGGAGAGCTACGAACAGTCAGAAATATTATATTATAGCTTGACATCGTGATAAAAACAGCACATATGTATTAACAAAGTTCATGTTTCTAATACTTAGACTACACTCCGTGTTTTGTAAAGGTCACCACCAATTACCTCCAGTTTAAGTGCGCTGTTGCCCGGGTTGAACTATGCCGTCTCATTAACGCAGAGCGGACCCCGCAGAGCGGGTCGCCGGCTATAAAACCCCCGTCAGCTCGGAGGTTTCCTGTACTCTAACAAGCGTTTCCTAAAGTTAGAAACAGAGAAAATAAACCGGCACCTCTGGAACGGACACAAGAGAGGACGTGGACGTGCGGCCGCAACGGCAAGGTGAAGCTTTCTGTCAGCACTGAGCTGGGGGAGTCCGGACATTGACCCAGTTTACAAATGAACATGAGCAAAACCCGAGAAAGCATTTTGGATTTAGAGCTTTTTAAAGAAAGAAACTGGTCGTATGGATGTTCAATGAATATGTAATATTGTCGCATAGTGTTCAAATGCAAAACTACTCTCTTCATACAGCAAACGTTTGTATTTATTCCAAATATTTAAATGCGGAAAATGTAACATCAACATGATCAACAACAGCAATAGTAATAATGAGCTATGGTGACAATGCACAACGCTACAATTATTTTATTTGTTATAATGTGAACAATAATGGAATATCTTTTTGGATAAAATACAATTAATGACATTTCAATGTAAGTATTAATGCCTAAACAAAACGACCGTGCATAGATGGACAAGAATGGCCTTATTCGAAACATTCACCTTACAAATAATTCGCGTTCGAAGATATGTGATAACAAATGTAGATTCATCATAAAAGACGCTCGCGATGCGGTTTTTGTCTTTTACGCTTAATGTTAGACCCCCGCGCACGGTCATCTGGACCTAGCGTAATAATTTCCATACTTGGCACTGAGACCGCAAAACTCACAAACACTAAATCAAAACCGAAGGCACGACGTGTCTTCAATGGGGAAAAATAGCCCTTCCGAAAAAAAAGAAAATTGAAAACACGAGAAACCATATGACAGAAAAAGTATTATAGGCATCAATTATTTCAAGAAAAGCCAGAGGAACAGAAACAATTTTTCGCCTACATTTATCTTATGAATAAGACGGTTCGTTTGCTTTACATTCAGCTTGCTTGTATTAAGCAGTTTAGGGTTAAAATAATTGCTAGAACTAGTAAGCGCTTTTAACAGTCAATTTATAAGACAATATAAGCAAGGTGAAATATGCAGTTTAAAGTAATTTCGAAAAGCAAAATGGCTGCATCTATGTGTATATTGATTTTGGCAAATTACGGTTCTTTCCGTTGAATACATCCAAAAACATCTTAAGGGTTACATGCAACCTATTGCCTACATATAAGTATGTAACATTTTAATACTTTTTAATCCATTGGCAAGGCTATTTCTCGGAACAAATCCGTCAACAAGTAGAAATGAGGACGCTGCATTGCATCATTTATCGTATCATTTAACCAAAAATTAAGTATACATTTATATTTCGGAGCTATTTGGTTTAGTTGAGAAATATATAATTTAAAAAAATCGTACTTTGCAAGATATTCTGCAAAATGTTACCTTACTCACCATTTATTGAGCTGTACAAATATTAAATATCTACAGAATAATAATGTAAATAATAAAAATACAATAAATTTACTATCTATATTAATTTCTTTTACGCTGAAGCCATGATATTAAAAAAATCCAACTGAATGGTGAAGTATGAAAATATTTCCAAATCATATAATTGTAACTAAAGTGTTTTGTAAAATTGTACTTAAGTAGCATGCGGTGAAATTGCTCGGTGCTGAGGGAAAAGTACACCGAGCACCTTCATATCATTAAATTACGCGCGCGCTCACACACATAGATATATATCGAGCAATATTATTGCTACTTAAATGCAATTCTTAAAATTGTATATATACCCCACACACATGCATACATAACGTGTTTCTTTACTCAACTGTTCTAATGAAATATTTGCCCCGAAAGCGGTGTTACTGTTTCAAATTCAGATCTTTATTTTATTGTGAGTTTCGTATGTCGTCACGGCCACTGTCTATTTTTGTCTATGCAGCTTTCAGCTTTTCAACGGAAGATGTGTTTCGGCATTACATTGTTGCTGGTGCTATTATTATGACTATCATGACCATTGTAAATACCGAAAATGAATTATTTGTCGGAAGGAGGGTTAGTGTACGGATGTCACGTGGCCCTTAATGACCCGGCTTACCCATAAGAAATCAGATTCCATGGGGCCAGACCACTGGCGTTTAAAATTTAAATGGAATAATTTAAATCTTCAGGTGACCATAATTCGGTTACAATAGATCACATTACAGTGAGCAACGTCCTGTTGTCTCAACCATAAGAACCAGAAATGCAGCATCATCCATCATCTAGCCTACTCGAAATCCGGGAATTGTTTGGAGACAAAGAGCATGCGTCGAAAAACCATGAGCTACGCAGTCTCCAACAACATTATATCTTCTACCCGATATTAATATATAGCGCTAGATTAATGATGAGATAAAACAGTAAGTGTCCATAAAAATATACGGATGTAGGTTACTTTCGGCAAAGTGACATAAGCGGTATAAAACTGATATCTCTAGGCTACTGAACATCATCTCCGCTGTTTTGCAAGGCCTACAGTACCACTGTAAAATCTTCCATAAAGTTTAATTTGATAATCTGAATGATACCATAAACAATCTGAGATTTGGCTGAGCACGTCGGTGATGTCTCATTATCCAAACTGGAAGAACAGCTAGACAAAGACAAACAGTCGGATACATTTGTAGCGTCATCTCCGTGTATCCGAATGAACCATTTTTATGGCATTTTTCCCATTTAAAAACGGTGCATTCGAAACAAACGTTCGAAATCGTTAGTTTTTTATATTTAGTGCATACTTGTGACTAAAATGATATACCGAGTAGTTCCCTGTGTCCATACAGGGACGACATGCACTGCGTTTAGTGGAGAAGGTGCTTTAAGGTGGCATTAGTACACAGTAGAGTCCTATTACACTTAAGTACACACAGGAGGAGGGGGCGCTGGAAGTGGAGCCTGGAGACCGACGCCTTCCTAGGACATGCAGGCTCTGACATACTCCATCGCATGCAGCCACGGAGAAGGCGCACACATTCATTCAGCCGTGTTCTCTCACATGCCTGCATTTAAACATCAGACGGCCTGACAAGGGCCCCCCCCCCCCCCTCCCCAGCGCGCTTTTGAAACAAAGCATGCACGAACGCTAAGACATGGGGCACTGACAGTCGTCCGGAAAACTGAACTCCCGCTTCCTCCTCAGTTGCACCCGGGCAAAGACTACAGGCATGTCATGCCGTGAAACTGTGGTCTCTCCTGAGACCGTGGTGCTCCAGTCCCGGAATCAGAGCTCGCGGATTCTTTCTTTCTTTTCTTAGTTATTGGTCACAGTTATCGCTACCATAGCCACCCAGGTGTTCAGAAGATGGGTAGATGAACTGAAACACTGGCTACCGCATATTTAGCATGGGTTTCTCCGTGGTTTGGTGCCCGAACATTTAACTTTTACCTTCAGATCTAATGGATATGTCGCCATGGTTCAATGATGAAAAAAATTATAGAAATCTTATATTGTAGTCATTTGAAGTAGGTCTGCTTAACAGCTCTATCATACAAAGATGGTTCTTAATGATTTTCACGGTGCATTTGACTAAAACTATACATAGCCTAATTATATAGCATATAAATTTTAAAACCATGCACAAACATAAAATCAGGAATATAAAGCAGTCATGCAAAGGCATTTAAACGTATTACTTATTTTTCTGAGTGACTCTTCTGGTGTCATCGCCATAAGAGACATAGCAGTAATTAACATTAACCTGAAATCGGCTGTCACATTACACAGAACATTCCGTCCCTTAGTGTTTGTCACTTTCAAATATAGGCTGTTATCTTATTGTTGTACGACTCGGTTATCCGCAAATTTTAAACACAAAACAAACGAGTGCCCATAAGAATCATTTGTCGTATAATAATAATAACAACAACAATAATAATAATAATAATAATACATACATACATACATACATACATAGGCCTACATGCATGCATACATACATGCATATTCATACATATATTATTAATATTTCATTAATTTGTTTTCAGTTTTGTTACATTAAATCACTAATTGAAATGAAAAGTTACTGTCATTGTTATGTTACGTTTTAAAGAAAAATGTAAATGCTTCGATAGTGTGACATTTTATTGTGAACTGCTCCCCGTCTAAAATACGCAATTTACAATCACTTAAACCAAGTGTGAGATATCGTACGCGATGTATGCGTATTATGAAAAACTACATAGTTAGATTGTTAAATCTATTAAATCTCAAACCATATAATTAAGGACATAAACATAACGCAGCAAATACACAATATATACAAAATCGATTAAAATGTGAGCAGTCCGATTAATGAAAATAAATTACAGAGTAATTTGCTGCTGAGGAACCGATTGCATTTTATTTTAATTTTATTATTTGTTTTGTTTATAAACAAAACTAAATACAACACATATTTCGTGGAAAAAGTCCCCATATAAAGTAATAGTTTAATTTACATAAACTAACTGCAGTATATTTATAAAGTACATATATGAGGGAGACGTACACTATATTAAATACAGGTAATTAAAATAATTTGACGATTTCAGATATTACAGAATTAGAAGCATATTCTTTTTATGTATAGCAGTACAGGGCAGACACTAAAACAAAACATTTAAACGGGATTCGTTTTGTTTTTTAATTAAAAAAATCCACCAGTGTGAAGTACAAAGTGATCATAGGGTTACATCGTTAACGCTTTAAATTTTTATAAGTAACAACTGCCCAAAAATATTTCATCATTCCTCTTTTTTACAACAGGTTTACATCAAATGTCATATTAATATTTACTTAAATGTAACCTCCTCCCAACAGCCTCGTGAGATCAATATTTTCACTGCATATATTGGCAGCGGCGTATCTCGAAATAGCATTCAAATGAGAAAAAAAAAACTAGCAACAAGCGAACACTTCGCTGGGTTGTAAGAAACGTATTTTACGATGCAGCGTTTTAGCAAACATTCCAGATTACGCTGGATACTGCATGTGCTTAGAGTTTGTAAAGTCCTGCGTTTGACTCCACACGGTTCAGCCTTACAACGAAGAACAGCATTTCAGTCTGGTGCATTTATTTTCAATACAGAAAGAACTGGGGAAAATAATCGCAATAATACCTGATAGACCGCTGGATGCGTACGATCCTTTCTCCTTTCAAACATAAAACCTGTCCTCAGGTAACATAACCCATTTCAGGACGACATTGTTTCAACTCTTTTTTTGTTGTTTTGCAGAAGAAAGAAAGCTAACACTGTAATATCGGGGCAACCCAGACGGGGGCGACTCTGCTGTTATTTGGTCCTTGACGCAAAACTATTTAATACCGTTTTATGTACACAGTACATTCACAGCAAATACACTGTGTAAAATATAATTTGATGCAGGAGAATTAACAAGAAATTAGAGATTGACAGGATCGTTTATACTGGTTGTTTCCACGCTCAAAAGAAATATAAAAAGGCAAATATGGTATATCTATTGTAGATTATGTTTAAGCATAAATTAATTAATAGAATTATCTTTACCTTTAACCATTTCGCATATACATGGCGCGTTAAATCAAAACAAATAAATAGTAGTTTTACCCTGTGTATTTTTTCCTGTGTGCGTTTTCTGCATGACATTATGTAAAGTATAATCAAAAATGACTGGATAGTGACACAGCACCTCGTCACGGCTAGTTCGACTATTAACTTTTACAAGTGACATTTTGCGAGCGTATAAATGATACCTTCTTGACTTTCACGGGAAGCCCTGCCCGCGCGCTGCGCAGTATCTTAGTATTGGAATTTACTCAATACATTCATGTGGATCGCTCAAGCACATTGCATATAAAATGGGTATACATTCCAGACAATAACAGGGTCATTTTAAGCAAAATATCAATTAGCATCGGTGGCCCAGTAGCGAACAAATATATCACCTAACTTCAAACGGTTCCCTAAACTACACTATAAATTACTATTAAGTCACTAAATATGTAGGCCTACAACAGAATGTGGAAGTTATTGAATAAACTGGCAAAAGTGCATACATTAAAATTGAACATTTCTATTCAATGTCAGCGCTAATTACAATTATTCCCGTCAAAAAGTCAATATCTGTGATTATTAGCTTGAGCATTTTCACGTGCTGTGTGAATGTGGACTGAGAGGTGGGGAAGAGCGCAATATTTCATAATCGCGCCTTGTGTGTTATAATTGTGCGAAAATGTTTCACTCCAGTGACACTGGGAACAACAGGGAGATTGTTACAGACGTTAAACATCTAGAGGGAATGCATTTTACCTAGTGATTTGTTAAAAAGAAGCAATATTTGTATCCAAAAATGCAACATTTATTCCATGGCTTTTGGACACTGGAGTTATATGTTAGGTTTATCTCGATGACAGTCTGACAAAAATACAAGCATTTGAATTAACGGTTTAATAAGCATCTTGATTAAAGTTATCGCCGATCTCATTAGAATATAGCTGGCATGTTGCAATGAAAAGTCATGTAGCAAATAATTGGATGTTTGTAATGTGGTCATATTACTGTCAGGTATTTTATTATATTTGATTTATGGTCGGGTATCGAAACCGCAAAGACAGTCCACAATTTTACATTTCCACCTAATTTAAAACTAGCTAATTTCTAATTTACAAGTACACGCTCGAGCCAAGTCTGGCGTTGCTGTCACTTCCCCGGTGTGAAATGCACAGAGAGGTTAAATTGCACATACCGGATGAGACATATGTGGAGCAGCCTATCCACTGTCGAGGGGACCAATGAAATCAAACCAGGGCTTCCAGCGTAACCAGCGAGATTGACGTGGAGGACGCGTAAAATTAATCCGACCGAACTTCAGCCTCCGAAATAGGCAAATTTCCCTCTATCGGATGAGGATCGCTTCGGCGCCTGTTTTCCGCACAGCAATTTTCGCCCCGACAAAAGTGAGAGACAAGCGCTGAGCTCGGATCAGCTGAAAGCTCGCCTCGTTGTTTTTGCCTGTGCAAGCTGGAGAGTCAGCGCGTTCAGCCATTAAAGGACAGATATTCCCAAGAAAGCATCTCGAAAGTCAAGCAGATGGGTAAGCTTCGTCTACCTACACATGCATCACTGACAGAAAGGTGATGGGATTGGGACTTGTGCAGGATACATGCAGAAATGCCAGATACAAAACTATGTTTGAAATTGGGTTGACTTTTAAGGTGTTGCAACACTTACTGCGTATTTCGGTTCTTGAATTTAAGTTAAACATCGTACGTGCACAGTGCACTTTACCGTGGCGGTACAGACCAAACACTGAATCGCGCATAAATTTGTATAGACCATTTAGAAATAGACAACTTAAATGACACTGTTCTCTGATCCGAATCTGAAATACTGTGAGTGTACAGGGAAACACGTAAAGCCATAACTTTAGATATTTTAATTGATTTTTTACAAGCTTTTCTATACCAACGCCATTTTCTCAAGATCTTATTGTAGGAATTGGTCAGACGATTCATTCCGCGTACATTTTTCGTACTTTTCTCGCCAGTAGGCTATATTGTTTTTATACTGTTTCGGCTTATTTATTCCTTCTTTTATAGAGCAAACCTATGGCGAGGTAAACCAGTTAGGCGGCGTGTTTGTTAATGGAAGACCCCTGCCTAACGCTATACGCCTGAGAATCGTGGAACTGGCACAACTCGGAATACGACCCTGTGACATCAGTAGACAGCTCCGGGTCTCCCACGGCTGTGTGAGCAAGATCCTGGCTAGGTACAACGAAACCGGCTCCATTTTACCTGGAGCCATCGGAGGAAGCAAACCTCGGGTCACAACTCCAAATGTGGTGAAAAACATAAGGGAATACAAACAAGGCGACCCGGGGATTTTCGCCTGGGAGATCCGGGACAGGCTTCTTGCAGACGGTGTTTGTGACAAGTACAACGTTCCCTCCGTCAGCTCGATAAGCCGCATTTTAAGGAACAAGATTGGAAATCTCTCTCAACCGAACCAGTATGAAAGTGGAAAGCATCCGCCCCCACAGACTGCTCTGTCCTATAACCACATTTACCCATACTCGTACCCCAATACGATGTCACCGACTGGGAATCCGCCCGGAGTGCCCGTCACGGCGGGACACGTTAGCTTATCGCGAGCCTGGCCCTCGGCGCACACTGTCAGCAACATTTTAGGTATAAGAGCCTTCATGGATCCCGCAGGTTTGTAAAATCTTCTGTTTAAGTTTTGCTTTTTCGTCAGTTCTGTGTTCTTTTCGCAAGAATACATTAAAATTAGATAAAATTAAAAAACACGCAATACCATTTAGTATTCTTATTTATACTAATGATTAATAATTTGCGAAATGTGTTGATAACACACATCAAATTATGTAATGCTCGATTTAACCAAACAATTTTGCGGTTACAGATATACATTTGTAGTGCAGGCCTATTACTTAACACGATATAGCCATCCTTCAACAGACTGGAAAAAATTAACAGATGTTAATTTGACGTCCTTATTTTTCATATAACCTTTTATTCGTGTTGGGCATCAAGTTTAACACTCGCTCGAAGGTGAGGAACTTTTGCTTGTTTTGATATATTTATTTCCAGCCCAAAAGTAGACTGCCATTTAAAATAAATCAGAACGTGATAAACGTGATGCATTTTAGTATGAATTGACACTTTCATTAATATTAAATGTCATAATAAATCGTTTAGAACCCTAGTAATTTATAATTTTGTACAACAAGTTATACACGACATTACAACGCCTGGGCCTATTTTTATTTACAACGTGATACGTTTTTTAAAAAGCATATGGAAGTTAGTAGATGTATCCATTTTACTGTGACATACTTTTTTATTATTGAAATAAAATGAATTAGCAGTAGGGGCGTGAAAAAATTACACACTGATATGCAAAAGAATGAATGGATTATATTAAAACGTTTATGTTCATTAGGCTACGATACAAAGAACAATATAGTATGTCGTTCATAATACACAAAAATTGTTCTCTGGTTAGCAGATAAATTCTTGCCAATTATACGTCAACGTTAATTGCGTTTTAGGATGCTTGGTGTAACACGGAATTTGGACTGTGGCTACTGTATGATTTTCGATCTTAGTGTAACAGCTGCTTTTTTAACAGCGATTGCTGGAGCTGATGGGTATCCTACGAAAATGGAGGACTGGGGTGGTGTAAACAGAACAGGTTTCCCATCTTCTCACGGTGTCAACGGAATCGACAAATCAGCTATTGACGCCGATATCAAATATCCGCAGGTGAGCTGCGAGCTGATGCGACGCTGATGTTAACCGCGGTATCAACGACACATCACGTGCGTTGTTCTTTTTTTTTCTTTCGGTCTATGCATGGGAGGGATCATGTGAGTCGTTAGGTCCGATCGCTCGGGGTATTTTAGCCCCGATGCTTCCTTCAAAAACAAAGTAGTCAAATCCCAGGTAAACTTGACTTAGCCCTCTGCTCCTTTCAGCAGCTAGAAACTCCCCAGGGAGGGATTATTTACAAGCCTTATTTTATCTCGCACCACTTTCCTTATATACAGAATATAAACCGAAGAATAAGTTAAATTGATAAATTACGTTAATACATATTACATCGAACTGACTTGCATCTTGTTGAGTATAGATGTATTGTTTTTATATTTTTATTTTTTTCTGTTGAATCCCTAGCAATCATCGGCTCTATCAAGTTACGTATCAGCTTGCGCCTATTCTCCGTCAAATCAGTACGGGGTTTATAGCGGGCCGGCAGGTAGCTACGTGACCCCGGGGCACTGGCAGTCTCAAGGTGCAGGCCTGTCCCACCCCGGAAGTGGGATGACGATGCACGGGGGCGAGATCCACTCTCCGGTGGTATTCAAGCACCCACCACGAGACGGTAGGCCACGTTCTGCTTAATACCGTGTGATAGCGGAATGGGAAAACGTTGTCAGACGGCTTTTCGGTGTCACACCTTTCATTTTCTGCGATTGCAGTTACATAGACGTTCAGTTAATGCTGGATACGAAATACTAAAGACGGGGAATACTGGGGTTTGACCGTTAGGGGGTTAACACACGACCCCCACGAATACATTTGACAATGGTGCATGTGTATGTGTGTGTGGGGGGGGGGTGAAGTTGCGATTTGAGTATAGTAAATGTATAGGTCGACCTAAATACGGGACAATGAATGATTTTAGAATTATTATTTTTCAGAAAAAAACATTTAGGTTTAAGCTCCCTAAATATAGTCTGCATATGGCCTAATACATTTAGGAAAATAAAATTACATTTGTTATTGCTAGCGTAGCACAATCTACTTAGAAACAAGGTGATGTTTTAGTATTTTGTTTTCAGTAATGCTTTGGAAGTTATTTATTTCTTAATATAAAGACACGCGCACGTCTCGCTTCTGCTTTTTAGGGCCCGAAAATGCTCAGAATTAAATATTGTAAAAATACTACGAGTTCTTAAAACGTGAACTGGGCCCAGGCTACATATAGCATATGCATTCTCCGGTTAACGTGACTACACCTACCTCTTATACACGTGATTAAACCTTCGCAATATTAAGATATAAAATGTATCCGAATGATAATTTGTCCATTCAGTGGTGAATATAAGTCGTTTTCAGTCCTTGAACGTCATCGTCATTTGGCTGTTATAAAGTTTACTTATCTCTCAAATGTTCCGTGTCGGAAAGCTATTTTGAAGAGGTAAGAGGTTCTAAACGTCATTTTCTATGCCAATTTGCACTGATTAATATCAACAGATAACTACATAAGTAGACCACGGGCTATTTTAAGCGTCACGGGTTCTTCAATCTAAATATCGTACAGTATTTAATTTTGACAAATTTGACTTGCTTGTTAAACATACAATGATACACTATCAGAATGTTTCAAAATATTTTAATCCGTTAATATTTTAATCGAAGGGATTAGAAATGATCGATGCAGTAGATAGTCGTTTTGATAAATTCATTATTAGGGTGATAAGTAATTATCGCAACTGTAGGAATTGGCGAGTATTTCGAAAACTATAGATGGAGGGGGACAATAAATAAAAAGACCCGGAATTGGAAATTCTTACTTTTGCATTTTTCATCTTCTATGTAACTAGCTATCACGTATTTTCAGTGGATGATTACGAGATTCTGAGGCACCGAGTCCATCCGGTTTGAGACTCGCATATCCAACAGCCTTATTGATTATTATAGCAGAACTTGCTAATGAACACTTACAGAATGTCAGTTAATATGCATTTTTTGTAACAGTCGAAATGATAATTCCATAAATTAGATAAAACACCTGTAGGCTGGGCGCCCCTTTAATCTCTGCTACCGCAAATTTTATATACATTTAATTGCAAGACGAATGTTTCCATGGACATTTAGTGACTTGAATAAGCTTTGTGTTACTTAATATCATCTCCTAGATTGAACTCCTATTATTAATAGGATGGCCGCCCCTTTAATCTCCGCTACCGCAAATTTTATATACATTGAATTGCAAGACGAATGTTTCTATGGAAGTTTAGCGATTTGAATAAGGTTTGTGTTACTTAATATCATCTCCTAGATTGAGCTCCTATTATTAATAAGGGCGCCACTCAGCATTTGCTAAAACTGTACCGTAACGTGTTCAGTCACGTTGATCGTGCTGTATTTGATTGCACGTGTCTTAGCACTCTCCTATACGTGTAGAGTGTGAGTGTGTGTGTGTGTGGCAGTAGCAGTATTAGTTGGAGTTATAGGCCTATATTAATTATAGATGAGGAGTTATGGCTTACTTGTTATTTAAAACACCTCTCATGTTTTGTTCTGCAGAAGACAGAAAACCACCCAGTCCTTTAAGCAAGCAACACCACGAGGCGCTGAACAGCGTACATGGACTGAGTCTTCCTACCTCATCGTCATAACCCAGAGACGTCACTACGGCCACACCAGGAACTTAAAATCATATTATGCAGCAGACCCTTATTTAGTTGAGCGCATTTCAAGAATTCAAACAGTAAGTGAAAGCACTGTATTTATGATTTGCCAGTTGAAGTGTTAACTGCAGGTAGGGCCCATTTAGCTTACTGTCCTGACGCATGCGCATCCAATACAGCCTTCCCAGTGAAGCCTTCGTCTGAAACAGAATGAGTGTAAAATTACAAAGAGGATGTATAACTGTATCGTCGCTTTCTCTCGATAATAGGTGTTGGTGGTTGGTAGCTTATTCCATCATCTCATTAAACTTATACACATATATTTTTTTTAAATTGTGAAGATCGAAATTTCAAGAACTGTCACATAGAATGCCGTACACAATAAAGAATTTCATTGACTTATCGCATTTTATCATAAAAAGCTCTACCCTTTCTCTATTACTAAAATTCTGGTTTGTGCAAAAAATACAAAACAGCAAGGTCGACGATGTGAACAAAGTTAACGATTGTAAATGTAACATATTTACAAAGGCTTTAGTTATATATTTTTATAAATCATTTGTAAATGTGCTGAATAAAGGCAACTCAGACATCATGACAATGTCCAAATTATTTACGTGGGGGTAACCTCAGAGATTACTGTGTTTTGATTAAGCTATTCTTGGATTGATAGGACTTGAAAAACACAATGTAGAACAAAACGTGGCGATTCTGGATAATTTACAACACGAGATTAGATTTCTGATCAGTGTGTGGGTTTAATAATCAAGGATAACGGTAAAGACCGTTTATAGTTGAATAAGAGCATAGCAACATTACCTGCAGAAGCGGCTTTAATTTCGCTAAGGTACCACATGCTTTCCTGTCTGAGCCAGCTTCCAAAAAAATACGCCTAATGGGGCTTACCGTTTTCGGCGCCTCAAGTGATGGTATCGGAGTTTCTAGTTTGGCGAAAAAGTGGCAAGCGGCCGATCATAAGCGTAGTTTACTATAATTCATTACAGATCTAGGAATGTATGATTCGGAGGGTTTTGGATAGTCGCAAATTCTATGCGCTGAAGTCCAATTAAGGAGGATTGCTATCATTTTTTAAAAGATATGCATTCGTATAAACTAATGAGTTTCAGATCGGCCCAGGTTCTCGCCAGTTTTACATATGCTACTTGTTAGGCATTTATTCGAAAAACTTTAAACGAACTGAAGAGATTTTACAATAAAACGAATTTAAAGGTGCAGCGTAGGAGTCTGCTCTCACTGCGAAGACGGAGAAATAACTAGGAAACCGACTGGGTATGACACGTGGTGATGTTTCCAAAGTAGTTGCCCTGTAAAAAAATAATTAAATAAATAAAACAAGAAAAGCACTCATTTGGACCAAAAGGTTTAGTGGTGTACGTAAGCCAAAGCTCTCTACTGTCTGTGCGTCTGTGCTTAGCGAACAGCATATTGAACAGATATTTGTACAGATATGAATGTCGGTTTTTAGGTCAAGTTATGAAACACCATAAGATTAAGAACCGTATTACGTCTCCTAAAGGAGTTTTGAAACGAACAGGGAAACTAGGTGAAAATATCATAGAAATGTCAGTCGTACAGAGATTGGCGCGTGACATGTATTAACTATTGGGCAGTAGCGAAAGCAAAAATTCATTGTATAGTCAATATAATTCAGTGCATTTTGAGGTAGGGGGCTTGGAAAGGGGCGGGGTTATTGGTTGCATTACCGAACTGCCTGCCAGGCGAAACACAGTTGATTATCTGAATTATGTAATAATTAACAGGTCGATTGTAGATCATTATTTAGGGCGTCATTAGCTTCGTAAACCTGAAAAGTACTATAAGTTGCATTTCTACTCTCAACACTGTAATTAAAAACATGAAGAAAAAATAACGTGATTCATTGAAAGCTAAAAATCATTTATTCATACAATGAGGTTTTTTTTCCTAAGTTAATTTCCTTTTCTAGCCATTCTCTAATGAAATATTAGATTTTTAGTTCATGTAAACAAACCAAAAGTCCAAACAGGATGTTACAAAATATTCAGCAGCATGCAGAACCAAGTAAGGAAACAGTTTGCGTGTGTATTAATTAATGTGTTTTTGATAGTAATTCTGCTTTTTATAGAATATAGTAGGCCTATTATACACATTTCCCAATTACCAGGTCGGGAATTACAACACGAACTCCACATTATTGTTAAAAGAAATTTAATTTGAAATTACCCTGTCGGAACATTACGGGAACGTATCTATAGATGTACACCAAATAGGGTAAATTTGTAGAGTATTATTTTCTGAAGGTATGGAGTAATTAAGACTCATCAATTGAGAGCGGAGTAAGGATGATAAAATCCCAGACAATTTTATGTTAAATGTGTGTTAAATGAAGACTGGAACAGCAATATGTCCCAAAAGGACAATTGTCATCGCGTAGGCTGGGGGTAGAGATATCGTTCGGTTGGCTCAACATGACAGGTCTATTCTTCGCCAGGTAACTGCCTTAAACGTCACCAGTCAAACTAGACAAAGATAATGCATGCAGCAGGCGCCGTACACGCAGCGTAGCTCCTAATTTTAAACGCATTTACCATTGTTCTAGCTACATGTGCGATGTTAGTATTTGCCTAAGAGAATAAATGTATTTCCCCTGGTGCCGTTCAAACCGCAAAATTTAATGAGTCAAGTGCGCTATTTTCTGCAGATCACGGTTTTGAGGGAAGCACACAGCTACTGAAGGTCACTGTATTGGAGGGTTTACCGTCAGACAGTGAGACAAATAGATACGCCTCCCATTGACACCTGTCAGCACGCCCGACCCCGAGTTATCAGCAGCCTGGAGCATTCTGGGTATAGTGACGTTAGGAAGTGTTAGTGCTGACGGATGTTTAAGAAAGAAAACATTGTTACGCCTCTGTCCATAATAACAATAAATGAGATGTATACATCTCGTTAGAACATAAAATATCCAGGAAAGTTACGCACAAGACAAGAAATATAATAATAATAATAATAATAATAATAATAATAATAATAACCTCAGCTTATAATAATACAGCAAAACTTTATCCCTTGTTTTATATCTTAACACTAAGCATTGTTACGGAAGATCTTGGGTATAATAGGTCTTTATAACTCGTGCATATTTCACTGTAAATATTTTTGTAAATCTTTTAATTGTATATGTAATGTGTGTATACACTTACAAACAAATTCTTAGTTGATTACAAGTAAGTAATAATTTCTCATCCAACTGATTATTTCTCCGCAATTATGAATACTTTGTTAACGAATTATCATATAATTCTAAAATAATATCGCTCTGTAAATTATGTGTTTTTATTGCGATATTTGACGCGCGAATTAGGGATGGAGTTTCGAATGAGGATTATTTGAATTTTATTATTTCAATTGATACACAGAAACAATCAGCGGTCCTCATGCCATTATCACATAACAAACGAAAATACAGACGGTCCAGGATGAAGCGTAGCCTAGTATTTTTGATTAACTTTCCGTATTTGGCTGAAAAAGAAAAAAATATCTGTAAATCGTACCAAAAACATTATTTGTTTCGTTTTGAAAATGACGTTTGAAAGTTTTTCTATGAGTAGTTTGCACTGCGGCCGTAAGATCCGTTTTTTCCGCGTAATGGTGTTAGCACATGCCATGAAAACAAAAGTAAAGGTGAAGAGTAAGCAATCAAGACAAAACCGGAAAAAATTAAAGCGATTTGTTTTATCAGTCTCTGTTAAAATTCCCCAATTTATGTGTGATAGAATCTATTTGATCGCGTCCATTAAGTTCTGAAGAAACGAATATATTAAAATACACCCTTAAACAGCGTATTACAATAGAGTCAAAACCTGTACTCGTGTTTAGTACTCGTTTCTGTTGTGCTTTAATACTCTGGAATGACTTTCCCACTTTCTAATACTCAGGAAAATAGATAAATTATGCTCGTTAAATCCACCCAATTTTATCCATATAAAACCATATATTTTTCAACATGTAAAACGATTGCGCTTATTAACCTGTTTCCAAAAGACATCACGTAACAGATTATAGAACGGGAGTGAGGTTTGCCTGTTCACTCAGATATGTGGCAGTTGGTATCACCTAAAAATCGATGTCTATGAAAAACTTAAAAGGCTATTGATGAAGGGGAGAGTTTAAAGAACAGGCTTAGCAGAAGCTAAACTGTTTAATTATGCAGCAAATCATTGGATTGTCTTACTTTTCTGGTCTTGAGCAAAGACTTGCTAATTTGTGTCCTATTTCTGTGGTGGTACATTAGGATTAAAGAAATTTACAGTATTTTACTGTTACACTGCATGATGTGCTGTCTGAACCCACTCTGGGGTATCAGAACAATAGTGCTTTTCCATTGCATCATCAGTTAAAGAAAAACACTTCAATAGGGATAAAAAGCAATTTTACCAGAGAATCTCCACAAAGAGCAAAGAGCAATAACCATGACAATGAAAAGGCTCTAGGTCTCAAGTCCATAATCAGACTTCATTTTCCCCTGCAGTTACTAACAAGTCTCAGGTTGTCTTGAAGTCCTTGATTATCTCACATCGGAGACAAAGGTGAACAATACAGCCACACTGACTATTTTTTTTGCAGAACTGGGTGGGTGGATGGGTCGGGGGGGATTCCTTGTTAGGGGTCAGAGAGAGAGGTGGTAGGAAGGAGGGAGGGAAGAGAGGGAACGCTGTTGATGACAAACTGTCCTCACCCTGCCAGAGCACTTAAGGTTTCAAATGTCGCCTGAAATCTATTCCTTAGCGATAGAATAATTCCTCTCACAGGTGCACATGCACACACATGCATAAAGCACAGGTAGGCGCACAGGCCCAGCACAGACTGTACTACATCACACAGAGTGCATTACAATGCTAGCTGGTGACTTCAGTCCTGTTAAGAGGAAAGCTGAACTTCAGGGCTGAAAAAAATAATCTAGTACCAAAATGAGTAAGATGAGTGAAATGATAAAATAACAAAACAAAACATAAATTCATTTGTTAACAAGGCTATGAAACTACAGGCAGCTGCTACAGTCCACGGTACTGACTAAACTCACACTTTGTGCAAACCTCCCTTCTTAAGGCATGTTTCTGATTAGCAGGCCAAGCAGGTGCAAATCAACCAATCAATTAACTATTTCAGTTGGTGGAAAACATCCAACACTAACATGTGTAACAGTTTTCATATGGCATTCACCATAACCTAAGAGTTACTCTACAGCTGTGTCCAAATTCAGGGTCTGCATGCATGGACCTCTGACAGTCCATGCAATGCATCTTGGGATATTTTGGGCTGCGAAGGATCTATTAGGTGGATCCTTTTCCACATGGTAAAGTGATGCATTTCTAGGTTGCATTTGAAGGAGCCTTTGAAATGGGACAGCCTTGTCGCACCTCAGTGATGCGTTTGCAGTCCCTGAATTCAGCACAGTCTATGGTTGTGTAAAATGATTAATGTCTGGGTCGCTAACATAAAATGCAAAGCTTTGTGTCAGTACTAATGGTTAAAAATAATAAAATAAGTCCTCCATCTTCAGGGACTATGTTTTCATCTTTAAATCATTCATAACGTATATTCTCATACAATCATTTTGTTAGTTTTTGTTAATTATCTGAATAGGCAATTTGCAAGTTGATATTTCAGTCATGTACCACTACTGAATCAGGGACTTGCAGTCTTAACCTCCAGATTACACATTTTGCCCTCGGTCCCTGTACCACCTGTTCTGAGCTGCAGCTTTCCTGTCAGCTTTGAGACCTAATTTCTCAAACAGGAAATGTTGTTTTCAACTGCAATTATATTAGGATTGGAGGCGTGGAAGAACCAGGATCATATGCATCGTTAGGTCAGAGTATAGCCACGAGTATTTTTGCCCTGATGCTAATCTTCCTTCAAAACAAAAAAACAGTCAAGCCCCAGGTAAACTTTACTTAGACCCTAGAAATGCCCCCTGACCTGGCTTCCTCTGTATCAAAGACGTCCTGAAAGAAACTTCTGGAACACAGGTATATGACATCAGGGAGTTTACAGAGGAAAATGACCAACCACCTCACCCTAAGCCAAAAGTCCAAAAATCTTCACTAGCCAGTCAAATGCTCCGTAAATGGAATGGCAATACTGACAAGAAGGAGAATGCCGTTAAGCCACACGTGAAAGACTCACCACCACCTGAGATTGCCGGGAATAATTAAGGGTTGATTAGGGGACTCGATGACAGTGAAAATGCGACACGCCAGAAAGGCGTGTGCAACACCCACCTGTTTATGCATGCGTTCTTTCTGTGAAGTTGTAATGGTATAATGACACCCCAAAATTAACTATGCCAGTCATTTCTATAAGCAAGATTTTGTGGTGAGATGCAAAGGTCCTGCAAGTTATGGGTGATGTTTTTACACATTGGATTTTTACTTTGCTTACAGAAGTTTGAACTTTAATGATGTCTAATGACGAAGATTAGCTTGTACTATTAACAAGCAAAATCCCCACAGACACTCAGGAAAATCCCCCATGGTTTTTTGCACGTGTTGGTACTGGATTTAGCCAATTGTATTTAAAATGTAACTCTTTAACAGGTCACCCACATAACTGGACATCGGATTACATATGATTTTCATGTTTTTCTATTTGATATAATAGTTACTATAATAGTTATAAAAAATTTTTTTATATCGTTTATGGACAGTTTTGACGACAAAGAGATGCAGGTCCCTGTTACTTTTATGAGTACCTGTAGTATCACCAGTATCATCATATGTAAATACTGTACAACACATCTATGCTTGAATGAAAAGTAGCAATGGCCAGTCATCCAGAGTGAGTTACATGTGAGTAAGGTTGAGGGACGTGGCATTCATTTTGGCATGATCACTACCCCCCACCCCCCACCCCCCCACCCCCACATTGACCCCAGCAAGGATGGCACTATCCCCACATCATTCCAGAAAGGCTGTGGGCAGAGATTCCATTTCCCTCCTTTATCCCACACTGTGTTCCAAATGCAAAACGTGCAATTCCCTAAACATACTATTTATTGAATGTTAAAATCTGTTAAATTACTATAATGGAGGACTATGTCCTAGAACGACTATGGCTATGGTTTCATCTGCCATGAAATTCCTTCTTTACAGTCAGTATCACCATCGTGATCTATGGGTTGCATGTTTTGCTCAAACAGATAATACCTGCCTGCAAAATCAGCCTTTAACTGATAGCGAAGACGGCTGGCCGCCCTGGTAGCAACGCGTCCCAACCTGAGAATGACATACTGAGTGATGATGAAGTAAAAATGATTAACTGTCAGTGCTGACACACCACAACTTCTGCATTTCACCCATATGTGACATTATGATATAGCAGTGGGCAAATATTATTTAGCGTCCAGTGAGCAGTGTGGAGGTACTTTTCTGGTCAGGGATTCAAACCAACAACCTTCTGATCACACTGTTATGCCAACAAAGTGTGTGGTTAAACAGACTGCATGGTAATCCTACCCTGCATTTTTTTGTGCCCATCTGAAAGAGTTTTATAAATACCTGCATTTAATAATATGTACGGGAAGGTAAATTGAGGGGATCTGAGGCAAGCACATTTATTATCTAAACTGAAAGAAGACAACAGGAGCTGCAAGCTAAAACAGACAGCGATGAAACTCCCCGCCCCGCTGGTAGTGAGACACGTCTCTGAAAAAATGGGAGCGGATTACAGGTGCCCATTTGTCTTGCTAACAAATTGTCACTGTCTGCCTGGTGTGAGGGAAAGACCAGCTCGCTCTGTACAGACAAGAACTCCACATACGTTTTGACAGTTCCTTGGAAAACGCATAGGGCTTTCCCATAATCTCAGCTCTGATTTCCGCTGACAGCGGTCCTCCATGCCGTCAAAATCGAAAAAAGAATCAAGAGCAGAGATCTGTTTTTACTGGAACCTCACCTTTAACCGTACATTTGCCCGCGGATTGAACGTAGGGAGCTCTGATTGCTGGACAGCTGACATTTGTTTTAATTTGGTAATGAAAACTGGAGCATGCCGCACATATTTGTCAGTCAGGAGCGTAGCTTGTCTATAAGACTTGCTTCCTGACACAATGAAAAGCACATTTGTCACATTTCTCAGGAAATATCCGTAAATGACGGGACTTCAAAACATCCCACGTTTTTGTTTTCATTACCCCAAATCTGGATTCAGCTCACTTTTGCAAGACCATAGCATATCACTAAACAACAGAAGTCAAAGAAGATAAAAAGGAAGTGGATGTCTGTCCATTTTTTGGTGGATTATCTGGTAGGGCTGGTGCTGCAAGGCATCTCTCCGGCATGTTCCACCAGGCAGGGTCCACCCATGGCGACTGAAAAATACACTACAGTACAAGAAAGTCGAATTGCGAATTGGATTCTGGACGACTATTTGTTCTTAAAACGCCGCCAGACCACCGGGAGAAGATTCCGGGATGAATAGTTGTAGAATTCAACTAGTTGGGAAAAAGGCACTGTGTTCTGGACCCAGAGTAAATTTTGCAGCCAAGTGCTGCAAACCCCCAGAACACATGTTTATAATCTACAGGCGTCAGCGGCCAAGAGTGTGCATTAGCTAATCTAGGCTCGTTTAAATCAGGGATTATTATAATATTAAATACATGTTAAATACCAGCAGTTAGTGCTGAAATCCAGCATTCCATAAACACGGTGCTGCTTTCCCCCCGAAATCTGTAGTTTAACAAACGTACCTAGTCATTTATACAGGTAGTAGGCTAATCGGCAAGGATCTTGGAGCCACACTGGAAAAAGGGAAAAAAAATCAATGAAATCTAAAAGTGTTTCTGGTGTTTGACATGCTTTATTATAGCCTCAATTACAGATAATCGTTTTAGCTTTCAGTGCGTCACCTGGCACCTGAAACAGAGTTTATTTTAAGTTATTGCCCTTAAGAATTGATGTCTTCTAAAACAGATGTATAAATTTGACAAATTACACCAACAAAGAAAACATTTCTGTAAATGTCAGTAAAGTAATAATCTGGGTGACTTCTCCCTCATTACGGACATTTCAAATATATCCTAAAGGCAGTATCAAGAGTTAATTACTAATGTGTGAATAATTTAATCGTCAGACTGAAATTGCCTGAGGTCTATTTGCTTTTATCTCTGACTTGCTAGAAACTTGAACTTATCTCACAGGCGCTGGCTGCTTGGTTGGTCTAGCTGGTAAAATGCTCAACTCCTTTTGCGCGCTTCAGATACTGTGCGGAAAACCCTTCTATAACTTTGAGACCCCATACTCATCCCAAACTAGTTCCACAAATCGCATGCTGAGTATGAATAAGTATCACTTCTGTGCCACAATCTATCAACTGTTACTTTGACCAAACAAACATTTGCTCACTCATGATTATATAAAATGTAAGTGCAAAATGGTATTTTTATGACCATTTCCTTTCCTTTCCTTTTCTTCTGGTTGACTTTTTATTCGACTTCAACTGGTAAGCATACAAAATAGCACTGAGTGGTGACAGGCAAAGCACAAGTCTGAGACGTAGATGTAGTATCATAATGATGATATACTTACAGTAATGCTACTTGCCAGTGTAAGAAAAACATTTACATATAGTGAAGATGCTAAAGAAAATGAAGAAATAATACAAAAATACAAAAAAATTATAGTCAGTTACCTGCATTTTCAAACACTAATGGACACCCCAACCCTAACACTATCACCAACCTTAACGTCAACCTTAGCCTTACCTCCAACCCTAACGCTATGACCAACCTTAACGTCAACCTTAACCTTACCTCCAACCCTAACGCTATGACCAACCTTAACATCAACCTTAACCTTACCTCCAACCCTAACGCTATCACCAACCTTAACGTCAACCTTAACCTTACCTCCAACCCTAACGCTATGACCAACCTTAACATCTACCTTAACCTTACCTCCAACCCTAACGCTATCACCAACCTTAACATCAACCTTAACCTTACCTCCAACCCTAACGCT
>JAODUD010000026.1:22523340-22541326 GCA_026784285.1 Stomatorhinus walkeri
AGCGTTGGGTGCTTTTTCCAATTTTGTTTAATCAATCTCAGCTGACTTCACTCACAGCCTGTAACTCAGTCTGAGAGCTTCAAATCTGCTGGTGTAACATAAGGGCTGTTTTCCATAAAATACAAATATCTCACAAGAATCTGGATAAAGCCTGACTCTGAATTGATGAGCAACATTTCCTCATTTCAGCTTTTGGGCTCCATGATTCTCCAGCGACACCTAAACCCTTAAAGAAATTACTTTCCTTTTATCGTCAAAGAAAGATGAAGTGGAGGAAAAATGAACAGACATACTGAGACATTTTTTCTACCACCAGTATGAAGTTATGGACACAAAAACACATTCAATACCAAATGCCTGTTGGGTCTATTGAGATGCATTGTAATATGACACCTCAGTTCAATTCAATTTTATTTGTATGTCGCATTTTCACAACATTACATTGTCTCAAAGTGCTGTACCCCTGCCCAAATACCCAGTGAGCGAGCCAGAGGACACAGTGGCAAGGAAAAACTCCCAAGAAGGTAGAAACCTTGGGAGGAACCAAACTCAAAGGTGGAGCCCAACATTCTGGGGGCAGCAAAAGAAGTGAAATCCTAATCCTAACCTCTCCCACTTACAGGCTTATAATCAATGGACTCAAGAACTGCAAGCGTGAATTATGTTTTTTAATATCGTCAAAGTCCATCAACATGAACCCCCAGACATATTCAAGACTTCCTTTAGCAGAGATGGTTCTCCTCATGATTATGAAAAAGGAGAATAACCACATGAAGACCGCTTCAGTTCCCAAACCTCTTCTCAGGGGTACAGCATCTCCTTTCACTCCATCCTAAAGGTGGAAAGATCCCTGCAAATCAGCAAAGGGACAGAACCAATGGACAGAAATGTCAATCAATTTAACAACACTTACTAGTATAATGAATATGAATACAAGTAATGTTTTTCTTTGAGGAAGTAGGTACAAATGTTTTAAAATATTTAAAATATACTTCTACTGTGTTTACTACCAAAAGTAGTCAAAAATGCTTAGCAGGCAAAAGATTGTCAACCTTGTTGTAAAAGAATGGTCCTGGGGGCCATATTTGTGATTTTGACATATAGGTCCAGAGTTACCATAGCTACAAGCGAGGGTGTAAAGAAAAACATCCACATTGCCTGCCCCCCCACCCCAAGTCCTGCACATACTATTAAAAAGAAAAAAATATGCAGTAGAATCACTTTATTTCTTATGCTAGGCTAACCCTTCATTTACACATGGCATAAGACACTTCCAGTGTCTGCTGCTAGTCAGCGTTTCCAATCATGCATGATTAAAGATGGAATTCAATCCCCTGAGACTCCTCGAAAAACAACCCCCATGAGTAAAAGTATAGGGTCCAGCTGTACTACTTACATATGCTTCTGCAGGGCCGTGCAAAGGAAGGACACTCCTTGTGAGTCAGAGTTTAGGCCACAGCTGGAGCATGAATGTGTACGTTGGACTTGACATCACATTTCTGCAGACCACACAGGTTAGAGCAGAATCCCTCAAAACCATCTGCCCTCTACTCTGGCATATCAGGCCTGTGCAGAGGGCAAGTCTGACACTTTTGGTGTGGTTCTGCAAATTTCCAGAGGAAGAATAAAGACGACTTCAGTATCTGATAAAGGGTATCATAAGTCTTCTATATGCACAGCTTATGCTGGAAAATCATCTCGGTTTAGTTTTCCTGTTCATGTATGTCTTACCTATATTAGCGGCCGCTCAATTGTAGGAGGAAAATCAGCAGTGTGTGAAGTCACCTGGCCAGCGATCCCCATTATGAAACAGCAAAGATCCCTGGGATTCCCTCACTGTACATGTACAAAATAGACAGAACGATAGATGATTTCATTACCTACAAAGCAGATGTCTGAGTTGGGGATCTGTGGTTGGGGGGAGGGGATTAGGGGAGAACTGAAGGCAGAGGTTGGGGGGGGTCTTACCCGATGCGCCGCGACCTCTACACTATGTTATAAATGACTTTGTTGTACCACCATGGTCGACCATAAATGACCTCACCAGACGCGGTAGCATAATAATCCTAAACCAATAAGAATGTACGAGGGGGCCAGGATGCACTCGATGACAGCATAAATCCCGCAATGGTAAATCTCGAAGGACGCCATTGGGGGGCGGCACTGGAGTAGACCGGTGCAGTAGCGATTAGTGCCGCAATGTCGGCAGTACCAGACCAGGACTTCCATATGTACGCACATTTTCGTGGGTCCTCTAACCCAGAACAGATGTCCACAGTAAATGTCCTTGACCCACGGCGGCATGTTCAGCATGTGTCCGAAGACAAGCACCCCCACCTTAAGAAAAAAAAAAAACGTTCATTTATTTATTTAAATTTTTGCCGCACAGCACGGCAGCATGAAGGAAACCCGGCAGTTCAGCACCTGACCAAACCGTGAGGTTTATAACGAGCATGTCCACGGCGTCTTCTGTGTGACCCTGCAAGTCGGGCCTGCAGGAAAACAACAATAATTGGACAAAGTAGGAGCTCAGCGGACAGGCGCTCACGTTCCCCGGGGAGCAGCGTGTGAGCTGTTACAATTTGCCTCCTATTACGAGGTCTGGGCACCAAGTTATGACCTATCAACATGTTGTAATAATCTTTTCACAAACATCTGTTGGACAGGATTTACATGCGGTCTCGTGACTTACTGCCATACCTCCTCAGGCCCTGTCTGCTCTGGAAGTTTGACCTAGCCGACGGAATGAGACACTCATCCTGTAGAGATCTAAGATGTACAAGGAACAAGGAATTTGTCTGGGGTGTGGAGGGGGAATGTCACCGTCTATAGCAGATTCTCCATTGTTGACTCAGGCATTACCTGATAAACTTTTGACAGTGTGCCGTAGGATGCCATAAATCCACAGGCAAACACCACTGGCTACTAGTGATGGAAATTTCATCTTGGTGAATCTCGCACCAATTAAGGTGAGAAGGTAAGCACACGGCCACGGGGCACAGAGGGCAGAGGAAACGTCAACTGCAATCAACGGGGCACTTTTCCATGACCATTAGCATCATGGTAATTTTTATTGTTACAACCATTGTAAATGCCTGATTTATATATATAAAGAAAACAAACAAACAACAATTACCACTCAAGCTACAGTACAGCAATTCCCTGATCTCTAAGGGTGGTCCCCTCAGATCAGCCTGATTTGAGGGGCAAATACTTAGTTTCATGCTATTAGACAATATCAAGGGCAGACAAGTATGCTAATCTAGTCAATATGCTAAATGTTTATTTTTTTGGGAGGCTTAAACAACCCAAACTAATATTTACAGAAGAACTGCAGCCAAATGTTTCCCAGAAAGCTAAGAGTGAACGCATTTACCGGCTTTTAAAGAACATTAAGCCTGTCTTTTCCATTGACAGTGCTCCTTACCCGTAAAGCACCCTCAATGGCAACAAGGAGAACTAGCAATAAAGCAATAACAGGAAACAGCATGCGGTCACTGAAAAAGGCAGCTTTGTTGTCTACAAGCAGCGACGCACACCCTGCGTTGATTGTGACTCTTATATAACGTGACTGAGATGTTTCTGTGTGGCTTGCGTAGGTATTGTTCTGCAATTAGCCAATGTGCTAATTCAAAGCGACATGTTGGAAAGTTCAGGTTAAGTGCTTTGCTCCGGGCTATTAGGGCGCGGCGCCTCGGGGGATGTGAGGGAGAAACTCACAGGTCACAGGTTTATGCGTTTAAGTACTACTCTATCCAGGTTTATAACAGCTCAAATCCAATGTAACGATCCTTCACAAATTTGACTTATGCATCGCTATTGGGGAATTCAAATATTTGGGCTCTTTATGTGAATATACAGTCACTACTGTTATTTGTTTTAATTTGGTGTCACCTTCCCAACTGGGGTGATGCAAGCTTGAAGCCTTAAATTTAACAGTAAATAATTTGTCACAAAAACACTGGAGGACTGTTGATCATGGTTTTTTTAGCTGCAGCCAAGGGTTCCGTGCGGAATTAATTTTTGTCTGTAGAATTACGTAAATAAAAGGAACACGTTTAACAGGCCCCCAATTGACTGCGGCTACTGGTGTCCGGTCGTATATATGTCCGCATAAAGCAGGAGCTTCTTAGTAGCTCACAGGCCTCACAGAAGAAACTTTGGTGGTCCTGCTCTAGCCACTATTAAAGGGCTGTTATTTTTCCTCCCGTTGACCCCGGGAAATGTCTCCAGCACAAAGATGGCTGCTCTCAAAGAGACACAGCTGCATCCGATTACATAACAGGAAACAGCTGTCAAATGTCCATCCATTTTTTTCTTTCTTGAGTGACTTTGCAGGTTCTGTCCCCGCTTCAGGTGCAGGGGGGCGATGTGCTTTTTCAAGTCCGGCCTGAAGTGGTCGACACCTGACAGGGGGGAAGATTGCTCGACCTCGGTCGTAGCGATCATATGCTAATGAGTTTCTTTGTAAAACGATGTATTTTTCCCTTTGTTATCGGGCCGTTACAGGCCAGAGAGTGGCGATAAAATGATCGCTATCAAAAATGTGCCATTTTAAAAACGGAAAGGGAAAACATTATGCTTTATACAGCACAGTAACCATGCGAGTCGTGGTAAACTGCATGTCATGCGAGGTCAGTTATATCGTTTGATATCCATCTTATCCTGTTATAGGTTTTCAAAGAAAAAGGAAGGAAATGCCTTGGATTTTTGGTCTATAGTGATTTTGATAGTTTTTAAAATAATTCTATACAGTTTCTGGTTCTTTACCTGAACTGCCGCTCACTTTCAATGCAAGAATCCTCTAAAACATATTTGAATTTTGAGAATTTTGAAATTGCTAAATGAGTCTTTAAATCAAGGAAACTGGTCAAAGCACAAGGAGAATTGACATATTCATTCATGCACATGAGCCTTTCAGTTTTAAAGTAGTTTGTAAAACCTGATGTAGCTCAAAGTATCCTCCCTGATATGATCACACTACATATTTGGCTATCATTCAGCTTGCTGTAGTACCCTGGCTTGTCCAGTAGGTGGTCACTCCCTTACTTCTGCTCTTTTACGTAATTTCCCATGAAGTCCGGCTTTAAACACTACTTAAAAAGAACACTGCAGCTTTCTATCACTTCTGCTTATACCCAGTGATGTTCAGACAATATGGCACCTCATTTGTGTGACCTGTCGCTGTGACGTACTGTTTAAATCACACATCTTAAACGGATCATTCTGCCCCTAGAGCCGTAATAGTTCTTTCTGTTGACTAATGACAAGGCGACATGGTTTATTGACAGCGATGTCACATTACGTGTAACGCAGGATTCCTAATGAGAGTTAAGACTGAACACTGCGGTAACTCAACGCTGTACTGTACACCATAAAGACTGTCCACCCTTACCCTCAAACTGCTTCTTTACCTGATCAAAAGATCCTCAACGGTAATAAAAATTCCTCGCCTACAGTAAAATTTATAGCAGTACTCATTAGTAAAAATATAACAGATTGATGCGAGCACAATTAACGGTCGCCCATAGTTTTATTAATTAGCTAGAACTTACTTAAGCATGTCCGCCTCTTTTTTTCCAAAAATCTCGGGCTCCAAATAAATGCTCTTAATGGTCGCCTAAGTTGGAAAAGGTGTTCGGGCAGACAGAGCATTGTGAAACTGACCCTTAAAGCTTTATGATGGTGTTTGAGCTGCTCCTTAGTTTCTAAGAATTTTTAGAACCCCTTTAAAAGAAGGAAAATAGGTTGATACGCATCCGCGGCTCAGACACCAATAACCCATTTCGAGGTTTATTTAAAATGCGACATAGAAACTTCTCAACTGATTTGTGGTACGTCCTTAAGCATGCCGATCATACCCTCCACCCAAAATGGGATTTAAGATGGGAGATGTAGTTCTGCTTTACTGTGGGCAAGAAATGTCAGCCAATTACCCGAGGTGTATTTGCACCATATTACACTTTTTTAATTGTACATGGAGACTCAGTAAGTACCGTACTTCATTACTTGCAACTGGAAAAAAGCTTCAGCTCACATGAGGGTTAAAAAATGAGAACAGTACATATCACACAATCTTGAAACAAAATGGCTTCCTCTTCCAGCTGCCTTTTACATCAATCAGTGATACTTTGATATCCTAGATGTAGTATTGTCCTTTCTTTCACGTGTGGATGTGCATCGTGTGTGTGACTGTGTACTTGTCATGTTCTGCTCAAGAAAATCATACTTGCAGAGAGTTAAGAAACCTATATGGTGTCTTAACATCGCCAATTATAGCCTGGGGGAGAAAACTGTTTAGATGCACTGAGCTAACAGCCAAAGCTAAACTCCCGATTCCCAGCAGCCAGACAGCAGGGCTATTTGTTCCTGTTTAAACTCAAAAGAAACAATTTTCAACATATACAGTGCGACTTCAAAAGGCTCTTATCATACCAGGGCATCTCACATGAATAATTCCACATGAAATAACAGTTTAACAGTCACTGTAATTAGGGAAACCATTTTCTCATTTGTACTGCACAAATAAATCAATTCACCTTCAAAAGGCAGCAGTTTAATCTCATGTTTAGCATGGAAAACCAATGTCTTGTCCAATACATGAAATCGAAATTGGACTCTTTAGTGGAAATTCAACAAGTCATGTTGTAAGGTTATAAAAACACTGTATGGAAGAAAATGTGTTTATTAACACTGTCAGTCATCCACAAAACTATTTCTAGATCCATTTTTACCTCAGAATATCTCTTGAGCATTCCTGGTTAATGCAGTAAAATTTTCTCTAAATTCAGACTCTTAATGAACAAACAGTCACAATCAGTATTATATGTTATTATACATAAAAAGTTCATTATAAGACCTACAGCAAGATTTTCTGAAACAGACTGAAAGCACACATACATTTTTGCAAACAATGCAACCCAGAGTAGAGGAGGACTGGTATAAAGTTATACTGATGTGTTATAACAGGCCTAACTTGTATCCAGTAAGAAGACAAGAAGGCCCCTGTCACCTGACCTGACCCAGCCACTCACAGCAGGTGGTAGTCAGTGTCACGTTGGTGGGCGGGGTCTCCCAACCAGCTTGAGAGTGACGGTGTAGTTTCCATACAAGTCTACATATCATAATGTACATGCTAGTGCTACTTCTTAAATTTACATGCCAGTCATGGGGTGGGATTGCACGAGTGTACAGACCTTACACAGCATTCCAGCAGTCTCTCTCTCTCTAAGATTGTAATGGTAAAATGAACCATGAACAATGAGAAGAGGGGCATCACACATGTCATTCAGAGCACTTTGCCTACGAAAATGAAACTATTTCTATTACATGTTCATTCTCGTAAGATAGAGCTACATATCTCAGAAAAGTGATAATTAACTGTGATAATTAATTTTTATATTCAGTGTATATTCATAATTAAGGTAAAATCGCAAAAGAAATTGCATGTAAATGCAACGTGATGGATATTTTAAATGACATATTAATAAGTAATTTAATATTTAAAGCAGTTTTAGATTTTTTCTTGTAACGATAAAATAGTAACACTGTTACAAGATTTTGCAGTTGGCCAATTGTTAATGTAGTCAGGAGGGGAGTGTGAACAACGTGCTAAAGTTCACTGCAATTAGGGACGTTCTATATGTCAGATTAGCTCAATCGAAGGGAATAATATTCACCAGCGTGTATGTTAGTGCTACTCCTCAGGGCCATAAAGGGAGTGTTGTGTTGCGTTTTCGGTCGCCATTAACTGGGATAGACCACCCACACGAGTGGTGCTGAAAGCCAGGGATGATAATTAAACTGTTTCCCTCCAAAAGTAGTCCTGTCGGACCTGTCCCTCAGTTCATCGGCTGGACCGGCTCCAGGAATCTCAGGCTGAAACAGCGAAATACGGGGTGTTAATGCTGCTGTCTGGCCCAGACTGAACAGATAAGGTCTGGGTCGGTCTCCTTTATCCGTTCATCTCTCCAATGTTTGTGTGTGCCCATGTGTGTGTGTGTGTGTGTGTGTATGTCCATGATGGAAAGACAGACTGTCCAATATAATTTGTTTCTATGGAAAGATCCTTATGAAAAGTGACATTTTTGACATTAGTACACCCAGGGGTGCTTGACCCCGGAGCACAGAAGAGGAATCTCGTGTTATGGGGAAATGTAAATGAAGCCTTCCCCCGCCCAATGAATGGTTCTGGGGCCATTCTAGCTGGCCACAAGCTGTACTCTTTGAACTGTCCCGGTGATTCCCATAGATGCCCCACACCCCACCCCAAATGAGGTTCCAGAATGTTCCTGCGATGCCTCAGCTTACAGTGGGGACAGAACTTGGCTGGAAGGAGGCAGCCGGGGGAAAAGCAGTCCAAGATTTTCACGGAAAATCTTCATTTCCACTAAAATACGAAACAGGCCCCCGTGAACAGTTGACTGTTTTCATACGGGCTCACGTGACCGTTATGAAACAATAATGCATTTCCATGCTATAGACGTATAATTGGGCAAAGATGTGCAGTCGGAAGGTTACGGAACTCATGCTTTAAAGGCCTTTGTAATGACACACCGGCTGCATTAACCTGTGCGCCTATTTACACCAGCGCAGCGTGTCCCAGTGATCCCAACACGCAGCTGCTCACTCGATGAGTCGAGGCCTGGAATGTGACCAATCCAAAACCCCAGTGGGGGTGTGAGTGGGGAGGGGGGCTGCACTCTTGTTTTGGCTGTGGAGCTGAATAGAAATCATTTTGACTATTCGCTCGATTCTAACACCGATAATATAAACATGTTTGCATACCAGAGGGGATACGACACAATTCTTTAATTTAGAGGTGTGCACAGGTGAAGGGGAGGCTTATTACCTCAGATATATGCATCTGTGAGCAGAACTCACTCTTCCTCAAAAGTTTTTTAAAAAAAAATTAATAAATCACATCTCCCAAAAGCAGGCCACACTCCCATGGGCTGGATCTGTTCCCGCAGGCGAGAAGTCCGCTAGCTCCCTCTGTGGCCAACCCCCTCGCCATCGCGGCACTGTCACATTTGTGGCTGTCGGTTCAGCGACGCGACGACATACGTTGGGAAGATGTGCGTTAGGGAGCTTAAACCCTGCAAGCGTCTGCGGAGTTGAGGGGCACTGAGCATCGGCGGTTACAAGGCAGTTGAACTGAATAACCACCCGTTTGCCGCGACAAGTCTGGGGCTGTTAGCATACATACAAAAAATAAATATTTTGACTTTTTACATATAAACATGCAATTTTCCTACCACCATTCACACAATACTCTTTTATCATGGAATGCAGACACCCCCTTGGTACAAAACCTGCCTTAAAAGGGCTGCTTGGCCAAAGGCTGCAGCCCCAAGCGGCCCGGCCCAGTGCTACTGGGACCAGCCATAACGAGCTGAACAGCAGTGGGTCGACCACCAGCACTCAGGCCCCCCGAGGCCCAATCACTCATTCCCCCTGTTTCCAGGGTCAGGCTCCATACTGGAGCGGTACTGATCAGGTCTGTCTACCAGTTTAAACAGACACATGTACAAATGGCTTCAACGGGGCAAAAGAGTTGCTTAAAGACACAAAAATATTTAGCTTCTGTTCAAATATTCAGAACTAATGCTGTGTCAGGACTAGCAACAAAACAGCATGTTATTTTTTTAAGCTGTTTTCTGAATTGTGCTTAACCTGATTATTTATACAGTACAGCCTGCCTAAGTTGAAACTTTTTTTTTTATTAGAGTGGACTGTAAGACAAGTAATATTTACATGTTCTAGATTATTTTTTATTGGTGTCCTACTGTTGTTTAAATGATCCTTGTTGGCTGAAAGCAACAGAGAGATTAGTCAGCTTTTGTTGCTAAATTGGACATTCAAATGTATTATATTTCTGTTTTGAATGCTCATGAAATTAAATTTTTAATTTCAGGTGTGATTACAAGAAGCGGTACCAAAGTTCCGATCCCGACTGTGGTACCAAAAGAGGATGAAGGGCCGATCCCAACTGTGGTACCAAAAGAGGATGAAGTTCCGATCCCGACTGTGGTACCAAAAGAGGATGAAGTTCCGATCCCGACTGTGGCAGCAAAAGAGGATGAAGGGTCGATCCCGACTGTGGTACCAAAAGAGGATGAAGGGCCGATCCCGACTGTGGTACCAAAAGAGGATGAAGTTCCGGTCCCGACTGTGGCACCAAAAGAGGATGAAGGGCCGATCCCAACTGTGGTACCAAAGGAGGATGAAGGGCCGATCCCGACTGTGGTACCAGAAGAGGATGAAGGGCCGATCCCGACTATGGTACCAAAGGAGGATGAAGGGCCGATCCCGACTGTGGTACCAAGGGAGGATGAAGGGCCGATCCCGACTGTGGCACCAAAAGAGGATGAAGGGCCGATCTCGACTCTGGTACCAAAAGAGGATGAAGGGCCGATCCCGACTGTGGTACCAAAAGAGGATGAAGGGCCGATCCCGACTGTGGCACCAAAAGAGGATGAAGGGCCGATCCCGACTATGGTACCAAAGGAGGATGAAGGGCCGATCCCGACCGTGGTACCAAAAGAGGATGAAGTTCCGATCCCGACTGTGGCACCAAAAGAGGATGAAGGGCCGATCCCGACTATGGTACCAAAGGAGGATGAAGGGCCGATCCCGACTGTGGTACCAAAGGAGGATGAAGGGCCAATCCCAAATGTGACACCAGAAGAGGATGAAGGGCCGATCCCGACTGTGGCACCAAAAGAGGATGAAGGGCCGATCCCGACTGTGGTACCAGAAGAGGATGAAGGGTCGATCCCGACTGTGGCACCAAAGGAGGATGAAGGGCCGATCCCGACTGTGGACCAAAGGAGGATGAAGGGCCGATCCCGACTGTGGTACCAAAAGAGGATGAAGGGCCAATCCCGACTGTGGTACCAGAAGAGGATGAAGGGCCGATCCCGACTGTGGTACCAAACGAGGATGATGGGCCGATCCCGACTGTGGCACCAAAGGAGGATGAAGGGCCGATCCCGACTGTGGTACCAAATCATATGCTGCTTGTGTTTACTTGCCTGTGAATGGACGTGGCAGGATGGAGAGCACTCTCTTCCCATTCCATGGGTCTTTTTTCACTTTGCAAGGAATTTCCAACTGGCAGTAGCTTAATCCCTAAATAGGTGCTGGTTGGGTCTAGCTGCTCTGTGCTATGTGGTATCGTGTGGGTGGCTTTTCATTTCGAGAAACAGGACAAAAAAAAGAAAAAAAAGAGGATCATTGAACAAAACCTCATGTGGCAGCATCTTGGATTTTCCTTCTCATTTTTAAAGTGCAGGTTTCCATTTTTTTAATCCCCACTTGATATTTTTCAATTCTATTTATCATAAACACATGCAGGAAACCCTCCGGCGCCTCCCCCAAAAATGAGGCGGGCCAACCAACGAAAATACGGACAGGGCTTTAGTGCTTGGTTTTTTTGCATATCTCTTCTTTGATTTTCAAAAATGTAATTTATATTAGCTTTCATTCTTCCAGGAACATCCTTTGAATGCCTCATTATTCTGCAGAGATTACTTGGGCTGTGGCGGACGACTCACAAATGTTAACATTTAGGGGTAATTTTATGGGAAAATGACCACACTGACCAACTAGCTGCTAGTTACTCATATTGATCCAAGAACTTCATTAACTTTCTCTTTGAAAAGCCCCATTGAATCAGCACCCACAAAATGGCTTAGTTGTCTCATTGACTGTGAGCTTGCATATCTTAAAAACTTTTCTTGTGCGTGTACCCAGAAACACGGATGCATAGAGGCTTTCAAAGTGCGGTTCCAGCCCATCAATCTGAAATCTAACGCTAAGACAGTTGAATCCCCAGTGGGCATCCTCAAAGTAGACTCATTTCTAGCAAATACCCAGAGATACAGGCTGTCTGAGTTCCATGCTAAGAGTAACATTACTAATTGCGGAATTTGTCTTAGCAAAGAGCAAATATTTAGTTTAAAGCAGATGAGCCAAATTAATAATTGCAAATGAGGAAAATATCTAAGTAACTTAGCATGCATGCAGTGATTGTCCACTTCATTTGAACAATTCCTATTGTCATTATTTAAATTTCTCTTGGCAGCTCTACTAGTTTCCAAACGCAGACAGTGCTTAGCAGATCCCGTTGGCTAAAGCGACTTAGCGTATCTTTTCTGAGGGTTTCTATCCTCCAGGGCTTCAAGATCCATAAAGAACGCTGTAGACAATGATCACAGGTGTTCATTTATGGTCGTGTGGAGACCCGGCGTTCCTAAACCCTTCTATTGATATGATCCTTCAGAACTCCTACCCTGCAAACCTCAGGCGACCCACGGGTCTGACTGAGAGCATGCTAACTGACGGCTCAGCTGGTCGTACACCGCAAGTTAAAGAGATCCGACCAGCCCCTTTCAGCCTCTCATTTTATTCATTAATGAGCTGTCCTCTGGGAGGGGGGCATGAAAATCTCATAGTCTCTGTTCCCAGAAGCCTTCTTGGCTGACTTTATTGCAACCTCTACAAGAGCCACGCCTTTGACCTTCAACCTGCCTCTGCCATTTGCTGCAGCAGTACTCCAGCAAAATCGATTCGCCTACGAAATGCCTCCCCCGGTTATCTGTTGGTGGGTCAGTCCTGCAGGCTTATGACATACAGCAGTGAGTCCCGCTCTGAGAGATTCTCCACAAGCGCTGTCATTTGCGATGCCATTATTCCAAACTGTACGGTGGATTTCCATGACGCACAAGATCAGGCAACACCTCAGACATCCAACATTTCCCAGTTTCCCTTTACATCAGTCTCTAGTAGAAGACCCAAGTAAAGGAGGTGATTCAATTAGCCTCCGGAAAGAATCATTTACCTGATTAATATGATTACGGAGTCACTCCTTCTCTTGGTTCAGGTTAGATTCCTTCAATCCCACATCTTGCTCTTATACTTATACTCTCCAAGAGTTTCCACATTAATACCATTCATATTTGACACGTTTCAGGACCTGACCTTGGGGACAACTGAAAGTTAGTGGAGTCAAAATATGTGATGTGTTGGTGATTCTTCTGTATTTATTGATTTATCGGCCCAGAAGTTCTTCGCTAATGAATACGCCATGTGGTTTTAGCGACCCATTGGGTAGCAAGGGAGTCACATGGTCTGTAGTCACTTTCACAGGACACTCCTGGAGTGTGGGACTGCCAGGAGGAGAGCCCTCTTCCCACTTCTCCAGAAGGTGGGAAAACATGCAACCAGCATCTCTTTCTTGTCTGTAAGCAAAGCGCCGAAGACAGATAGCCTGGCCTCGAAATCTAAGGGCTGTTGTAAATGACCTGGCGATGGTCGCGATAAACCATGTCAAAACAGCTCCCTCACGGAATTAACAACGTCAAGAGAGACGCCCATCTTTTCCCGCAAAGATTCGTCACAATTGATTAGATTAGCATCTAGATCCGGTTGACTTGTGGGCAAAAGTGTTATTTACATATACTGAATATTAGTAGTAGCAAAACAACACCTCGCTATTGTGTAGTCCTGGACGCGATCCTTGCAGCAGAAGAGGAATTGTATGCAAGACTGTGCCGCATCCTCACCTGCGAGGGCATCGTCCTTAGCTTTCTTCTGTCTATGAGTCGAAAGCTCTAAAGCCGCTGATTGAAAAATGAATTTCCGCACACCCGTGCCACGTTATCACATTTGATCGCGAGCTGGAGAAGTCAGCATCACCATGGCGACTGCACGACCGCATGACAGGCACCAAACCGGTGCGTCAGGAAGGAGATTGTCTGGATTGCAAATTATGCTGAAAGGGAAACCCGGCAGTCTTATTGAGAACATGGCACGAAAGATAATTTCTGCCCCTTTCTCGTGCTTGAGCGTGGAGTTTATATTTAATAGCCTGAATTTAGCCCCTTTCTTCCGAGTGCTTCTGACTCTGAATCTTTCAATCATCCCGTGACAATTCCACATGTGGGACATCATATTAGATAATGTTTGTTTAGCAGACGCTCCAGAAGAGCATGACGGGTCTGTGTCGGTGTTATAAACAGCTGATACAGATTCGGTCAGTTGTGTTATTTGCGTGCCATGCTAAATTGAGAGGTCAATTTAAATATGTATACTGTGGGAACACCTGAAGAACACAAGTTCCAGTCTCTGATGTTTTAACCCGTTGAGATGAAACGAGACCGTTTTTTGAGTGAATGGTCTCTATGCCAAAAGCATGACGTATATTTAGCGATTGAAAATATTCAATAGGGACTTCTACTCGTTATCATAAAATGATATAAAAAAGATTTCCTTTTTCATATCGACTTTTGGTTTTGATATCAGGGTTTCAAGGCTTGAATATCAGGGGAAAAGTAACAGAAGTAGTTATTTTATTTTTCCAGTTTGGAAAATTCCATGTTACATCTGTGCATGCATCTATTTTTTTTCCAACTTTGGTCAGAAGAAATCACAGGAGATCTTTCAAAAGCTCAGACTGCGTTTTGTACAATTAAATCCTCCCAAAGCATTTGTTTATGCTATTTCTGCACACATGAAAGTCTCGATTTCACTGTGTCAAACGTTTCCCAAACGTTAACATGAGAAGTTTAACTGAGCCAGACAGTTAAGACCATAATTGTCTCAATAAGCGTGCTTTATCAGGACACAGAGAAGGGGCTTTGAGGATAACGTTTCATGGATAACAATTAAGAAGATACCGGTAACTGCTTGGAGTGAGCAACTTCATGTTTAATTGCTTAAATCAACTTGATGAGTTGTGCTTTAAATCCATCTGTCTTTGTATTGCATCCGCTATCTGACATTTTGGAAATGCACCCTAAAAGTCTGAGATTCTCACTTCCTGGAAGAAAATCCAAAACAGCATAATGTATGTCACAGGCAAAACAGGATGATTTCCTTTCATATCCAGTCATTAAAACTACTAACCACAGTAACAGAAATATAGTTGTTATTCAAAAGGTTTCAACCGCTACAGCAAATGTTCCATTTTAAACAGAACCTGCATAAACCTCAATACCGTTTGGCTGGAAAAAAAGAGATTCTGCAGATAAAACAGCCGCCTACCAAATTCCATGCGACTGTACAATTCAGAAAATGGTTCAAATTAATACAAGTGCCAAAACAAAACCGATAATCAAAAATAGAAATGGGGAGTCCGACTCATCGGGTCTGATTTGTAACAGACTATCTGCTGCTTATTACCTTTACAGATGAAAGCAAAGAGCTGATTTCAGATTGTTACAATTGCAGCAATTAAATAAGTGTGGTTGGGCGATGGTATCTTTCACCTCCCCAGTAAACAAATGCAAGCGTTAAATATTCCACCAGGCATAAGCAGGGGGTGGGGGGGCAGCTTTGTCGTCTCACAAAGGCGCTCTGGGGAGACCAGAGGTGTTTGGAGGAACACGGAGATGCCAAGGTTGGGGGGCATCAAACTCAGGTCCTGTTAGTATTCCCTGGCAAACATAACCGAATTTCCCCTGTTACCCCCATCACAGGAATGGATTTGACCCCTATTGGCCCAAATCCCAAGCTTCAAGTCTGTAACGAGCACAGAACTAACCTGAACTATCATATTCATGGAGGATGGGGCAACAAGAGTACCTCCCACACACACACACATTCACACGCTCATTCATTTCTATGAGAAAAATACTAATGCTAACTATGACAACCTTAACCCCTACCCAGCCCTAACCATAACCACAAGAGTTTTTTTTCTTTTTTTTTTTTTTTTCATTGCAGTCACAGATTTTTATAAAATAGAGTTTTCCCATATAAGGTAAAAAAAAGAAAAAAAAACGGGTGTTCATCACATTTGGTCCCCACAAGGTAAGGTATACCTGGACACACACACACACATGCATAAACCTACACCACTGCAGGCTCTCTGGGCATCTCGACAACTGACAGGCTTGTTTTTTGGGGAAGGTGAAGGTATGTACTGTACAGTTCATTTTTCATTTGCTGTGGGATAGCCAATAGTTGGCCCTCAATTACCCCACTTCTGGACACCAACACATGGACATGTGCTCTTCTGTAAAAGCTCTTGAGTGCCTGAAAGCGGTCATAGACCAATTGCTCTGCTGAATTCCAGATAATACCTATTTAAGTAATTATGACAACAACAAATCAGGATCTCACAGAAACCATATTCGGGTTATCATGAAGCGGAAAGGCATCTCCAAGGGCCCCACAGTCAATTCCCACTGGCTCTCAGTTTACAGCAACTAACATGTGCCCAATAGGCTGGGATTTTCTCGGTAGAAATTACCGGCACAAATAAACAAGGCAACAATTACCCCCCCCCCCCATCGTAAGTCAACAATGTGCAGAGGTCAGACGCTCTGCTCGTTTACTCAGAACTAATTATCGTTAGGGCCCGTGGGCAGCTGCAGGAAATGACACGGCAAAAATATTTGATGTAGATACCGCCGCCGTTTGATCATGAAAGAGTGACCTTTACGGGTAATTCCGCAGACAGGCACGATGGCGACACGTGCTCACACTCTCGTACCGTCAGTGTAATGTCGGTGTTTGGGGTGATGCATAGAGTGAGGAGCAGGCTTTAGCAAAGACTTAAAGGAGCTCCTTGTTAGGAAAAAGATTTTTACATTGATGGTCAGTCAGGTATGGGTAACAGCTGTGTCGCCTCCTCGTGGTGTGGCTCACACCAGTCCAGCTGGCCATTGGCTGGAAAATGAGTGTAGCAAATTGCTGGACAAGAGCTGTGTGCTTCTGGGGGACTGCGGAGGCGTGGGAGGGACGTCTGAGGGCCAGTCAGCATGGTCTAGTAGATTCATCCAAAAGGAACAGCGATTAGATGCCATCAATCACAGGAACTGATCTCCTACCACTGCCTGTTGTCTACAGCAATGCGGAGTAGACTTAGCTTTGATCTGGAGTAAGTAACTCCAACTAAAAAGGTCAAATACATTTGAATATCCAACCCCATATCTGAGGTATTCCCATATATATATGGGATATATTTAACATCAAAGGTTTGTAACGGAGGCTGCAAATTCAGGACTGCACAATTTCTCGGAGGGAAAGTTTAATGTCAGGTGAGATACAGCGACAGCTGAAGGTCTGTTGTTCTGAGGATCCGAGTACCTTTAATCAGAAACGTGCAGAGGCTAAGGGAATTACTGCAGCTACTGTGTGGAGATGCCTTCACAGTCATTTTCACCATGTTTACATAAGTTGGCCGGCAACTTGTACAGTCCCCCTTCGTGCCAAAACAATGGCTTAATAACATAGTCCACTTAATTGTGTAATTGAGTTATTTAAAAGTGCTGTTTGTTTTTACTGAGGCCATATCAAAAGCTTTAAAAATTGCCATGGTTAAGTTCACAGAACATTAAGTTTAAAGGACACTTGCAGATATAAAAAAAAGGTGGAAACAAAGTCTGTATATATCTGGAAGCTATGATATGAAACCTAAATAGTGTGTTAAATTTGGATAAAAGTACGATGGAGACTAAATGTTATACTAATCACTAATTGGTTACTGTTCTTAGCTTTGGAAATACCATTTGAACTGCTATTTTTATGCATAAGGAACTTATTCAACTTAAAACAGGTATCAAATATTTCATAAGATATAGAAATGGAGTTTTAATGGAGAAGATCTAGGAGTTTGGGTGTGAAATCTGATGAAGGACATAGCTTATGAAGATAACGAACAAATTCACACGTTATTTAACATGTCTGCTTCAGGTCGCACGTCTTCGTTCTTCCTTATCCACACGCTCTCCATGCCTTCTTCCCATTTTTCCCACAACACAGATGATATCTCACAGTTAGAGCTCACCAACAAGCCCAACCTTTCTGGTTTCTAAGGGGGCTTCTAAGGGTGAAGAAAACCAGGAAGTAAAATCAAGCATACAGTATAAAATCACATCCATGCTTCTATTTGACTCATCCCCTCTCCTGGACCTCACGATCTCTCTCGACAACTCCCTAATCCGTCCTTCGGTCACTGCTCGCAACCTTGGGGTTA
>JAODUD010000026.1:22557352-22571349 GCA_026784285.1 Stomatorhinus walkeri
TGGTTACTTATGGTTATGGTTAGGGCTGGGTAGGGGTTAAGGTTGTCATACTTAGCGTTAGCATTTTTCCCTTTGAAGTGAATGAGCGGTCCCCATAAGGATATGTTTACCCTACATGTGTGTGCGTGTGTGTGTGTGTGTGTGTGCCTGTTTTTGAATGCAAGTGTCGGTGTGTGGTAATTATACCCTTTCCACTCTGGGGTGTGTGGCTGTAAACTGTACATTGCGCAAAAAGGCAAGAACAAAATTCAGTGACTTTGACAAATGCATGCATATTTTATACTTGCAACTGCTGTCGCCGCTACATTCTTTGAAAAGAAGGCAATCAAAAAACACAAGGCGGTTAAAACAGATCGTATCCGTTATATTGCCAATTGACACACATTTATATTTCCTAACCTAAGAACTGTGTTTGAAAAGGGTCCTGCAATTGTAAAATTCTACCCATGTGACTGCTTCACCAGTACGTCAATGTTGCATCCTTGTAAGACCTTATGAACAGAAATATGCCACACAGAATGTTTAAATGTGTAGGTATGTGGAAAATATCAGGCCAATGATTATTATCTGGATCCCTGCTCTAAATATAGACTTTTGTACTTTGTTTGACAAACACTGACAGAATCAAACGCTTCCTCTCAAATCATGAAAAGGTCTGTGTTTCTTTTTTGAGACAATAAATAGATATATGCACCTTTTTTAGCAAATGAATCCTTTATTTATATAACTCATATTTCAGATAAGTTTTCCTTTCTAACCATTAAACACTATATGGAGAATAATATATTGTAATATATTAGTAATATATTGCATTTAGTATGCTATATTTAAGCTGTAATAATCCACTAGTGGCATAACTATAGAAAATGAATAAATGCCAGCCAAACATACAAATATCTCTGACTGGCAGAAGTACGTCACTGTAGGCAGTTTGACTCATGGGTTTATATAGTGCATGAAAGGTCGTGACCTCGCTCCTGAAAGGGCACTGACCCAGGGTCAGACAAGCTGCCTATAGTGAAATCACAGGCTGTGCAGGTGTTACGTGCTTTTGTATGAGATTCCGTTTCCGTAAAAGACAAAAAAAAGTTTTTTTTTCCATTGGTAAAAAGCTAGAGAGCTGAGGGCTGTCTCACAAAGCAGGACTTCCCAGTTAGCTGGATATTTTAAGTCAAACAAGGAATCTGGTCAATATGAAGAGGGGTTAGTGACATTCCTATTGGACAATCCTTACATGTGGTTTAAGTTATCTGGCTAATGAAGAAATCCTACTTTGTGGAATACCCCCCTCCTAGGTCTTGCTGCCTATAGTCTGTCTCTGATTTGCATGAGATCTCTAAATTAAAAAACAGATTAATATTAGAAAAATGCCTTACCAAAGCCGGTGTCCTCCATGTTGGTAAAGGGTGGACTTCTGAAGATATCCTGAGCTGACCTCTAGTGGTAAGTGTGAGCTCTGCATGCTGCAGAAGCTAATGCGCCACTCGCATAAGGAACTGGTTAGACCTGCGGTTAGCTGTGCTGTTGCTACAAAATGTAGCACACTTTGAAACATAGCTGCGGCAGTGATGTCTTTAATGATTAGAGAGAGGCAAGCGAAGCTGTACGAGGCTGGCAAGTTAGAGTGGGTGGGACGATTCCAGACTCAGTATTTTAGGGTGTAAATATTGCTGGCTGTAACAATGCCAAGTAAGCATTATGAAAATATCATTAAAGATAGATGGGGAATATAGAATCTTCTCCTTATTATTTTACTAAGATATGTAATTATGTTAAAATGTGGCCATTCTTTACCTGACTGCATAGCTAATTATTCATTTAATCAAACTTAATCACATTCATCAAAATGTATTAGCTAAAGCTTTTTAAAAATCCTTTCCGCTCATGTAATGATAATACACTATATTATCAAAGAATTATTCAGGCCTCACTGCCGGTTGGTCTCACTAGCCGTGCTGACAATTTTACTGCCGTCCAAACGCGCCGTTAGCGCCACCCGACAGAACCGCATTCCGGACAAACGGCCGCTTCCATTTTGACCACCGTGATATACCAGCTATCATTTTATCTTTTACCAGGGAAGTGACAGTTTTGCGCATACCATCACACACACACACACACACACACACCCCTTTTTTGGAGCCAAAGATAGTGATCACGTCATGTAAAACCACTTTGTTTGCATCCTTTTGTGTTGGTGGCCACCCATGTTTAACTGGGGTCCTGGCCTGACTCCCGGTGATGAGTTTTCCAAACCTCCGTGCTGGTTGGTAGGCGGACGGGCGGGGTAATGTCTGCCCCTGGGTCCCAGACTGAGAGACTGGCTTTCCCTTCTCCTCTCTGCCTGTTTGTTCTCCTCCACCCTGGTTCCTGCTAAGCGCCATACGGCTCAGGTCAAGGGGGAAGGAAATGACAATCCCAGCTGAAGGCAAGGATGCGATCGATTAACGTCCTGGACACTGCGGTGGGGAAAGAGGGCTGTGTCTGCTCCTGCCTGCCTGTGAGGCTGCTTCTCTTTCACGAGCAAAGGCTGGGCTGTGGTGAGCCAAATGCGTGCTCACTGGTGTGACCATGCATATATATATATTGGTACATGTGGACTCCAGCAATATGTGTCTCAGATATGATGAAACATTGCAGCAATGCTGCAATATATTTTTTAAAAAGCTATCCCTATTAATTAATTTTACTACCGTGTCTGTAATAGCTGGAGCAATAGCGTTTGTTTTTCTTAATATACTGATTAGAAGTATGGTGCCTAGTAGGCTAATAATTAACCAATGGTGTATTCATGTTCGAAACCTTCGTGACTTTGATGCTGTCATGTCTCAAATAAAATTCGGCTATGATTTATGGCTATTTAGACAAGGTTTTAACAGAGGGTTGTAAGAAATGGAAACACTGCTTTCATCCAAAGCCGGGAGACAACGTTACAGGGGCTTCGTCGACCACTTCATCTGTTGGCAGATCGGCCCGGCAACGTTGTCAGATGCACAAAGTTCCTTTTCATCTTGCGGATGGACTGTTTTACTTCCAGACGGACCCTACGGTTTACTGCGGCTCAGAAGGAGAGTTATGCGACACCGGCTAATCTCCACCACGAACAGAAACGTGTGTAAACATTGCAACTGTTATTTGTTTTTCCGCTTTTCAGAAAACAATAAAAACATCAATTTCGTCTGGGTGAAGCAGTACACGTGGAGGAGATAGGGGGTGATTGGCGCTGCCACCCACATTTACCGTAGATCCTGGCATTTTAGGATATGTTTCTCAGGAAGTGATGTACATATTTTTGGGACAGCTATAAAAAATAAATAAGCTCTCGCTCACTGATTTTATGAAAGTGCACTCGGATGAAAACTGTAGCGTTTTCCGTGTACAGTCATGAAAAATGTCTTTTGGCACTTTTTAATACGTGCAGCTGCATGCGTTTAAATGAAGCAAGTCCTCAGTCCAATTTTAATACATTATCGAGACTTTCTCAACAAGCCCATTCATGTTCACTGACCTGGTTTTACTAGTTTTTTTTTCTTTTTTTTACTATGTTTTATAAATATTTCCTTACTGTAATTTTTAAAGACTAAAATCAACGGTGTTTTCATCAAATTTCAAAAATTGTTTTTTTACATATATAACAAAAGACAAAAAAATGATCTTGTGCTTTTGTTTTTTGATTAAGATAAAAAAACTATTCCTCCACTCACAAAAAAGAGCTCGTTATTCTCATTTCCATATTATTTTTGGATCAAATTTGGCTTTTAGAAACAGTATTTTTCTATTACTGATTAATATCAATAGAACCATTCTGATGATTTTCAGGAGTTTTCAAATAGAAAATACCCAGCTGCAAAAATTCCTAACAACTATACGTTGCTTCAGATCTGTGTTTCCCAGTCCAGTCCTTGGGGACCCACAGACAGTCCATGTTTTTGCTTAATAGGAACTGGGAGGGAGCAAAAATGTGGACCGTCTGTGAGCCCCTGAAGAACGGGTTGGGAAACCCTACTTTAGATAAGTCCATCAACTAGGCAAATGAATGTATGTGCACAAAATGAGACTCAAACTTAGGTGCGAGATTTTGCCGTCTACATGTACGGCCAGTTCTAGGTACCTTAATCAACTGGCTGTGGTCTGACTCAGCAGCCCAGTGAACAGCAAACAGTGTTCATCACCTCCAGTGTTTCCATAAAAGCTTTGGGATGGTCTACAGTCACTTACCCTCCATTCCTTCGATCTTTCACCCACCAGCAACCCCAGTCAGAATATCTGCCCATGTTCTAAAGCATGACAGGAAGTGACATCGCTTTTTTGAGCTTCTGACTCACTCAATCTCACGTCTACTAACATCTATTAAATCACACACATCAAAAATCATGCTGCGCTGCAAAAAAAAAAAAAAAAAAAACATGAAACCCATTTTAGAGAGCAATTTAAGCCTTTTTGGACCAGAATCACAGACGTTTGCTTTTTCTAAAAAGAACAGCTTAGTCACGCGTCACCTTCCCCATTATCAGGGCAGAAATGGCATCCAAATCCAGGCAGAAGGGCATCATGTCAAGTTCCTCAGTTATATCATGAAACATCAAATTGTTCTACACAAAAAAGTGAATTACATTACAGGGCCGCATTCTGTGTAACTGGATCTGCCCTGTTTTATATAAAACCATTCAAATGAAAATCAGTATTTGTAGTAATGAGTAACCGACCTGCCAAACCATGCCTACACTGTTTCATGATCCAGGCTTTTTTTTTACTGTCCCATTAACTACAAGTGTAACTGCATTCCCAGTTTTAATATTCTCATTTTTTTCCTGACAACAAAACCCTTTTGTTCCTTGTAAAAGATTATGCCAGTGCTGTTTCATTTTTTTTTTTTTTTTACCAAACAGGTGTGACCTAAGCGATCTCAGCGGGTTCAGACAGCACAAGCAGGCGTGAGGTGAGGCTGATGTCTGACCCCATGCTGAACATCCTGAAGTTCTGCATCGAAGGAGTTTGAGGTGTCCAGCAGTTATCCAGCAGCGTGGTCCAGATATGTGTGGATACAGCTGGGGGTTGGATGGTAGGGAACCGTGGTAGACCAGTCTATACCAGGGGCGTTAGAAGTATTTTGAATGTGCGGGGGACACACTGGCATAAGACTGTAAATGTGTATAAATGTGGGGGGGTCCAAACAAATACTTATGAAATGTGAGGGGGACACGTCCCCCTCAGATTTAATGGCAATGCCCATGATCTATACATATACCCATCCATCCATCCATCTACCCACCTACTCATCTGCAAGCAATATTATAACTGTAATGTGACAATTTTTAAATGGATTTATTTTGTTATGTAAATGCAATATCTTTATAACTAAACCATAGAATTGTCTATAGTTAGGCTGCAGAATATCTTAAATCAACATAAAATAGCAAATACATAGGCCTATATGTTATAAACAGATAAACATATTGTTTGAAAAAATTGTTTGGAAAAACTGTCAAAAAATATATATGCATTTATATATAGTATTTTAACATTAAGAAAACCACAAAGATTTGCTAAATTCTGAAATATTTACTGTAAACAGTGCATTCAACTGCAATACAAAATAATGTCAAATTACTCATATTAGGAGCCTAGCTATCCTTTTGGTGTTCTCACATGGTCATCACAAAAATGATTCAGCAAATTTTTCTTGGCTCTGTATATGCGCTTGGTCAGAAATGCAGGTCTTAGAATTACTAACCCCACAAAGAGGCTTTGTCAGACGTGGAGAGCATTATCTTACGAGAAGAGCCTACCTACAGCCCCATCGACATCTTTTAGCTCCCCTGTACCTTCCCTCGAAAGGGCATGTTGACTTCCTTCACTCCTTTCTCCCTCCCGTGCAGCAGACACTCCAAAAGCTGTCAAAATTTTGAGTGAAAGTCAGCCAGAAGTCAGCGGTGGAAAATTCCACATCAAGCCGAAGTCATATGAACTTGTAAACATCTCGACCTCTGAATCATCTCCTGTTTGCTTCCCGCGAAGAACCTCGGCTGGACCATGAAATATTAATGAGAAAATAGGACGTGGCCTTATTTGCAATGCAGAGGGGATTATTAGACAGATTTATCCAATAAAGGATAAGCAGCGTCGTACAGACCACCTGCCTTCTGTCATATAATAACACTTCCTTCTCTTCCTCCGTGCCGCTATATTTACTCTCTTTCAAATTATTCTTTGTCCTTCGTTGACAAAGATAAATGAAGGGATTAATATATATTGGAGAAATCTCCCAGCAGCCTGAAAGAACAGGGAGACGGAGGATAGCATTTCCCCCAGGTAACCGAAAGCATGCAAACTGGATTAAGAGTCATTTGCTGTAGGGCTTAACTGCGATCAGAAGCCATTAGCAGAACATTGTCTTATATGGAATAAAAGCGAGAAAATGAAAGAACTTTAATTGCTTGGTGCATATTAAAATTCAAGGCGGTAGAATTAACCGTCCCGGTAAATCTTCAGAAGTCAAAAATGAGCACACACTTTCTTTTACGGATAATTTCATTTTTTGTAGGCTCTTCGTTCAGTTTTTAACTCTCTGATGATTCTTTTTAGAGTGGCGACCGTTAGAAATATTCCTTCTCTTTCTTCTGTGCCACCGCTGTCTGCAAGGTAGAAGCTATACTGCATGGAACTAAAATTCCTTATTTTTAACGAGTAGGGTCCCCTGGTCATTCTTAGCAAAGGATTATTCCAGTACATGGAAAGGGAAAGCAAGTACAGTTGGAGCAGTACGCCTGTCATGTAACATGACACACAATTCAATTACCGGTTTAGTTTGAGTGGCATCGCATGTCAGGCTGTATAAGATTAACGTCTCACCGGCTTATAAGGTTTATATCCAGCCGTCAAGATTTTCGGCAGTATCATTTGTTAAATACACTAGGGGGCGCTGTTCAATCACAAACAGGGCGAGTGAAGTTTCGGAACGACTAACATTTATCGAACCTGACGCCAATGACCAAACTTAGAGATTACTAATTTATATGGTATATCTAAAAAAACACAATTTATATTTAAGTAAAATATATCAATATAAGACGTGACATTATATGTACAAAATGAGCTTCTGCATGAGGCAATATTACGTATCAATCAGCATTCCAAATAGTGTTCCAAATATAGTCACAATATAAATAAATACACGATATCAAAGAACGGTGGCCATAAAAAGTCAACGCCAGGTGGTGTAAAAGAGGCCACAAGGCTGGGGCAGAGCAGGATGGGCTCTCGTGGGGTATCAGCGCCGTGCCGATATGGCTTCTGACACACAGGTTTATTGCTGCTGATACCACACTGCGCCTCCGTTTTCCACTCACTGCCCCAGCTGCCGTCGGAAGTGCAGAAACAGCACGGGTGCTGCCCGTTACGGAAGACGCTTAGAACAAACGGTGCTTTTCCATTGCCGAAGACTCACGCAATAAACAGGCCTGCCCGTCGGCATGATGCAATAGAACAGCAAGGTCAGGGAGCAGCGTCAGCGCTAATAACCGAAGGAAGTCATTGCATTGACAGTCAATTGTCACGCAATTAAGAATTGCGTCTATGTGATTGTATGTCATTGCTACCTCTTATAGGCCTACTTAATGGAAAATGTGAAAATCATGTTTTATGATAGAATATTTATGTAAATAACATCTGTCTGTCCATATGTGCATACCTATAAAATGTAAAAGTCTAAGGGATGAAAGGTAGTATCATTTACGTGGGTTAAAATAAATACAGGAAGATACATTATATACATTTATTCAGCATCTGTGATTTGAATAATCTGTGTTGCTACATTACCAAAGAAAAGATCCCCGTTGTTTATAATGCTTTATTTGCCAAAGGAAGGTAGGTTAAGTACTTATACAAATAGCATGTTATTCTTCTGGACATGCTCCTATCCAGCCAGGCATGCTGTACTCTTTAGCAATGCTATGCTGTTCATTTTTGACAAAGCAGCTGTTAGAGTCACAATCATCCCTCTGTAAATAGTCTTTATTATGGAACCGATTAACGCTGCTTCACACCTATTGGACTGTAAAACTGGCAGCCAGAATACTCCAGCTGTGTAAAATACGATTCGAATAACATATCCCAGTGCCCATTATTAAATCATCTATCTCTGCAAAGGATCTGCTGGGCAGAACCTTGGAAAGTTTTACCGCTCTGTGATGAGCAGAAAGTTTTACGGGTAATGCTGTTAGCCATATATTTTTGCTTCAGAAATATTATGTGTTGTTTGGGGGCAGATAGACTACTGCAACTATATATTATAAACTTACACATTACAGCTCTTAGCTTGGTGGTATAGAGGACCCTTTAAATTTGATCAGATATATTTATTTTCATATTTGTCATTATCATGATATAATGATGTAAAGACACTGGATTTTTTTAAAGTATGTAAGCTTTAGAAGACCCTGAGCAGATCACGGAAGCAGCATAGGATGGGTTGTTTGAATATTAAACTGGACTCACTGTATGATGCCTCACTGTTAGTGATTTTGGTTTTCCAGTGATTCTGGCCTGGAAGCTCACAGTCCGTATAGTTACTGTTCTTTTATAGGTTGACTACATGGTTTAGAAACCAAAAACGAGTCTCACACATCTGTCTTTTGTGCTTGATTGACAATGATGAAAGTTAACAGACCGTGCTTGCTGTTAAATTTAAATGACAATATGGAAGACTTTCACACTGCGTATCCTGGCTCTGTCAGTGCTCCCAGTGTTGTGGTTTTACCAAACTCTTCCCCACCCCCCCAACACCAACCAAACCCCTCACCACCAGCACCACCACCACCCCACCCCACAAGTGAATGAAAATATTCTCTCTCCTGAAGAGAATGCCTTTTGTGTTTACCCAGTTGGGTGGGGGACATTTTTTGGCCCCCTGTTTTTAAATCCTTTGCAGTTTATGCAGAGTTCAGTCACTACAGAAATGATTTCTTTTCCAGTGATGCAACTTCATAGCTTGCCTGATTTCTTTATTTTTGGGCAACATAATTATGGTGCGATGGTGGTTGTAAAACCCCCCCAATAATTAAAACCAGCAGCCAGTACAGCCTCCTGGACCCCCTTAAATGGGAGGAGACCTCAACCCTCCCTAATGCTCAAACCAAAGTTATGCCCCGGAGTACAGACTATAAATGTCTATGGGTAAAACAGTTAGCAAAGGCCATGGACTCGTCACCGGAAGGTTGCTAGGTTCAAATCCCAGAAAGTACCGCACTCTACCACCATTCAGGAAGGTATTTAACCTGAATTACATTGACTTAAAAAGAAACCTGCCGGTATGAATAGGAGCAGAGTGCAAGTTTTGGACAAAATCCTATTCAAGTAATTTACCTTGCATGTATTCCTTTTGGCTCATATAAATAGCAGCAATCCAGTACACACGCCTCCTACAGTTAATGGATTAAATAGCTAGTCCGTAGCGAAATAGATTCCACTAACACTGTAAGCTATAACATACATACTCAACGTCGATTATACAAATAGGTCAGCTGATTGTGGAAACTTCCAGAACCACTCATAACAAAGCCATGCACCAGCAGGTGTGTGGCCACATTACACCCGAAGCATACAGAGCTGCTCCAATGTTTGCTACAGCGAGGTTCCTGTAGGGCTTAATGCCGAGACGTCACTTCACTTTGAGCAGAAGAGCCGCAGCTCCCACCTGGAACCTGACAAAAGCACGCGGCGGGATCTCCGGCGATATAACAATACCGTTCAGGCTAATATTCATCCTTTTCACTCTTCCCTCTCCCGAGTCATTAAAAGTCGCTATTGAAGGCTGCATTTCATAAACTGACAAGTGGTTTTTAAATGGCATTCCTGCCCCAAGGCTCGACACCTTGATGTGCCCGGCTGTGCAGCAGGGGCTGTTTACGAAATCGTGCCAGGGCAACGGCGCGCATGTACGCACATATCAGCGAGCGGCTGTTCGGCAGACACGTAAGGACGATGTAATTACAGCTAATTAGGAATATGAGGTGCTCAAGTGCAAAGTACCCGTATTTCACAGCTGGTTGTGTCAAACTGTCAACGCTAGGAATAACGCTAAGGGACTTTTTGATTTAATACCCGTATTCATTCATAATGGAACAGTATTTAACATAGGCAACAGGAAGCCAGAGTAGGCGGCAGTTCCTTTTCCTGTTTTATAGCCTACTTTATATAGACATAAAAATGCTTTAAGAATTTTTCATTAAAACATTAATAAACGTTTAAGCCATAGACGTGAAGTATTGTTTGAAAATACACAAGCGTCACCAGCAGATGGTGCTGTAACTAAGTATTTCAGTGATGATCGTGTATCGAGAGTCCTGCTGGTGTCGTTCCAAATTGCAACACAGTCATTAAAAACCAAAACTCCCATTCTGAAATTCGGCTTTTCATTCAGGTTTGTCAAGATCAAATAAACTTATCAGACTCTAGTTGCAACATGTATAATGTTTCTTTTGAAGATGTACCGTTCAACACGGTCATCAAATTGTAGACTTGAGAGGTTTAATAAAATTCAGCCTGAATAACAAAATATGGCACAGTAACTGCTGTCCTGGACCATCACCCACAGTGTGATTTAATACTGCAAGCCTCTTTAAAATGTCAAATTAACCGTGTCAGTTTTGCCCTAACAGTAATGATCCTCTAGCATGATGATTCATGCTGTACAGATCTGGTAGACATGCAAAAATGCCATAATATTCTGCATACGTCGATCTTACCATAATTCATTAAGAAGTGCCAACAGTTTTCTATCTATTAGACCTCTGGAGGTTGTACACTAGGTAATATACCAATAGACCAAGTGCCATCCTTCTGCTGTTGTTAGCTAGCTAACGCTTCTTGCTAATGAAGTCATGGCTTTTTGCGAATGAATACTCCAAAAGTAGGATGTCCATATACCATTAGCCATTCTCCAAACAAATTAGCAGTCAAATGACCAGCAACATCTGCAGAAATACGTTAAGGTAACGACTCTAAACGACCATCTCGAAATAAAGAGGCAGCTTATGATGTAAATCTGCTCTTTTCACTTTTTCTTTTTCATGTTTCAAAATTCTTGCAACTATTGTCATGAATAGGAAAATATCGCTCAAGAAAATAACATCTATTTCCATACGAGGCATGATGTTATTGGAGGGCCATGCAGATGGTCCGCATGCACAGTGGGATTGGTTAGGCCTTTTAGATGAAGCCGTCTGGACCTGAATGGAAAACAGGCCGTCCGGTTATTAAGGGCACAATTTTGAGCAAAACAGATACGTTACGCCCAGTGGATGCTGGTATAGACATCAGAAGGTCAGGAGTTTATTCCAGTTGTTCCACTTTTGAAGGTGACATGTTAATACAAAAATTGTTCCCTAATGTCATTGTTCATGGGTCACCCACTGAGTGCAGAATTTATTATTATTTTTTTATCAGAATCAGCTCAGAATCTACCAAAGATCTTTGACCTGTAAGTCACATGCATCATTCTGCCTGGCAAACTGAAATTTGAATCACTGCATCATTGTCACTTTGGTCAACACATGTCACTCATGCATTGTCACACTTCTCCACTTGAACTTGGAAAAAAAACAATGTCTTTTTAAATACAACATTGCAAGCACTCCAGTCACACGCTGTCCCCCCATGAAGTGTGACTGGAGTGTTCACTGTCCAGCACTAATGACTGAAATCCAATAAGTGGCTCTTGCTGACTGATAGGCTTACTCGCGCGGAATCCGCCTCCCTTGCTCTCTCAGCCTATGAGTTCACAGCTTGTTACTCGCACCGCTGACAGACGGGCTCCACTGCCCAATCCAGGCCTCCGTTTGCACACCGTGGTCAACCAAAACAGAGCAGACAAAGGGAAGCTGTGCTGAATCCATACCCTCCCCTTGACTTACAGAATGCTTTACATTTCTTTGCTAGAATACTTTATTCATCACCCTTGGGAAATTCTCCTTTCACATATCCTGCTCTCTATGATAAGCACAGACACATATTCTGGTGATAGCAACCTTGGGGGTCATCTGTACAGGGTCATCTGGCATGCAGCACACCTGCAAGGGGGAGGATTAAGGGCCTTGCTAAGGAGAACAACAGCGGCCTTAGTCAACCAACCCTAAGATTTGAACCGTTGACCTTCTGATCACAGGCCTAACCCAATAAGCCACTAGCTTTCTGAAAGTGGCTGTGTGTTTATACTCTGAAGGGTGGGATCGCAGAGGGACAAGTGCCATCAATGAAGGGAAAGTGACGCTTTACTACCTGCATCAGAGCATAGGAGCATGTTCTGTGTGCATGACGTTGCCCTCGCCATTCACAGGTTCCCACAATGAGGCTCACAAAGGCTAAAATCCAGAGCTGTTACAAAACTGCCAACTCTGAGCGGTGGTATGTATCAGTGTGACTGCAGACGGAGCCTGGAAGGAGGATGCAGCAGAACAGGGCCTTCCATTCCCATCTGCCCCATTTCTGTGTTCACACCTAAATATCCACTTATATCACTTATTTCTAAATGACAAGTATGTACTACCTACTCTCTCAGCCTCACACTGCGATGGCCGTATTCACTCTCCAAGTGCGTTATAGGCCTAAACTATGAACTTATAGCAGAACTGTATCAAAAAAGTGCCACAAGCCAGTTTGTATGGCAATAAAAGCTACTGTACGGTTTTATTCTGTTCTATGATTCAGGTAAGGATGGGAGGGAAAGGGTATTAACACAGACAGAGGGAGAAATGAAAACTAACCACAGTGGTCATGGTGCCTGAACAAGGGCAAACACACTAAGGTGAAAGTGACTGTTGGAGTATGGGAGGGGGCTACAGCAGCGTACTGGCCCAGAACCCCCCCAGGAGGTGGCTATAGTAGTGTACTGGCCCAGAAACCCCCCAGGAGGGGGCTACAGCAGCATACTGGCCCAGAACGCCCCCCCCCCCCAGGAGGGGGCTACAGCAGGGTATTGGCCCAGACCCCCCCCCCCCCAGGAGGGGGCTACAGCAGGGCACTGGCCCAGACCCCCCCCCCTAGGAGGGGGCTACAGCAGGGTACTGGCTCAGGTGGCAGTTTGGGAAAGACAGGTCAGAGTGAGGTTCAGGGAGGGAGAGCTGCCAATGGTGATAGGTCAGGCTTCATCAGGCTTGATGTTTAAGAAATTACATCATTTCATTAACTATTTCTGGCATTATACAAGGCAACTGTGACGTCACATACTGGTTTATTCTTGATTATGTGATTCAGTACTTTTGCTGGAAATCTGGAGCAGTAACCTTCAGCTGCAGGTACAGGGAGGAACTTGAGCCCACGACCATTCAGGAAGCAGGCGACTTCTCTAACCACGCCTGCACGCGCTCTCCACTGCACACAGACAGCGCAGGTGACCATGTGACCTGCTCAGACCGCCTGACTTCTCATCTTTGAAGCAGGTGTTCCGTGTCCTCATCGCCGCCCCCCCATCACTGTTTACTAGACACCGGCTGAGTCGCGTGATGCCTGCAGTATTACATTAAGTGGGTTCACTAGGTAACTGCCTCCGCTTCTATTTTTCGTGCAGACAAATGGCAGCGGACAATAGCTTGGCGGAAAGGGGGGGGTGCAGGTTCTAAGGGAGCCGCGCGGTGCATTGTGCTCCAGGTCGCTCACTCTTTTTTTGTCCCTCCCCCCTCACTCTCGCTCACTCTCTCATCCACCTGCACAGCTGCGGCACGGGTCCGGTGTGGCTCCTCCCTCCGCCCCCGTCCGTGGCGTGTTGGGTCAATGGAGTGGTCCTTAGAGCAGCCCACACATATACATGCACTGCAATAAAAGGCACCATCATACCCCCCTCTGCCACTACCGCTGCCCCCAGCCCCTGCCTCAGGAGGAGAATAGACTGGGGGGGGGCACTGATGCCGATTCACCCAGCAGATGTTCCCTTAGCTGACAGAAAAGCAAATTGTGCTGGGCTTCCATCACACGCCCCCCCCCCCCCCCCTCCGCCTCCACCA
>JAODUD010000026.1:22582856-22595852 GCA_026784285.1 Stomatorhinus walkeri
CACAGGACTCGGCTCAGCAGCCTGGGCTCACTTCTTCATATATATATATATATAAAAAAACTTTGTTTCATTTAAACAGCCTTGTGAAAAAAAAATCTTACGGCAGAGTGTGCCCATCAAATTGCTATCTAATGGTGACTGGAGTGAGCAGCCAGGGAGATATCAGTCTTTCCTCTGGACCCCGCCACGTTCCTGCCTTTCAGAGAGCCGCGAAGATGCCACACACAATCTGTTTGTTCTGCATGAGCAAACAGATTGTAAACTCGCTGATAATTTTCGTACTGACAATGTCATTTACGGCTGTCAGCTTTTTGTCTGCCGTGTTTGCTTTATTCAAATATGAACCACGCGGCCTTCCCGTCCGTCGCTTCCTTCTGCATTAAAATCACATCAATTCACCTCCATTTCGTCTTATCTGAAATTCATTGGAGGCAATCACTTGGTTGAATGCTTTGCTGTCGCCATGGAGACCAAAGGTCTAGTGTGGACTTCAGGAGGATTAGGAACTTGTAAGATTTAAGTCTTGAAGTACACAGTTGCTTTGTTGTACCCTCGTTTGATTTTGAAGGAAGAAAATTTGCCAGTCCTTTCATTAGAAAAAATTAATACATATGCATACACACTGGTAACAGGGATCTCTAAATATCCATTCACCCCATGCATCTGCTGAATGCACTTATCGGTCCATTTGTACAAAATACACATTGATATTCATTTGTCTAACCCTCATTGGCATTCTTGTAGTGCCACGATCTGCGGATCTAAATTTATGTTTTATTTTGCCGCGGCTTCCACTCGATTTGTTGGGACTGTCGGATTCGTGCCAGAGTGACAGAGGTCAGTGCTACGTGCTTGGCGCTTGCGAGGTCCCATCGGTGGCATTCGGCAAGCGCGGCGTGGGATAATAAATCCCGCGTTTGGAGGCGACCCGGCCCAGTCAGACCCAAGCTGCTTCCCGGGGCACGTCGCTCCAAGCCTGGAGCATCTCTCCTTGCTTTTCTGGGGGTCAGAGGGCCGGGTGCCCAGTTATTCAGGCCGAACCGTCTGCAGATTCTTTTTCGTACACTTGGCACAGAGGGATTCAGAGAAATTCATCCCGGAATGATAATTGATGTGCGGATTGTCTGACCGTGCACACAGAGACACGTCACACAAAAGTCTTAAAGTATAATGTAAACGCTTGGAGTAGCTGAACTGCTTTTTAACCCAGGTTTGTCTTGTGCATTTTTAGATATATTCCATAAATCCTAGAATTCCTTATCATTCCCTGCCGCTTTGTTATTTTTAAATATTTCGTACCCCACATTTTTAAAAAACAGATATTACATGCATTGCAGTGATTTTTCCTGGCCCTGACAATAGCAATGCCACAGCTGGAGTGTGAGTTAAACAATTAATTATTTAAGCGCGGTCTGAAAAATCACACCAGTCCGCAGGCTTGATTTGCAGCGCAAGTGAAAGCACAGGTTCAGTGTGAGAGCAACGCAACTTAAAATTTGTCATTGAAATTGAATCTCCGACCTTAAATTAAAAACTTGTAAGATAAATGTGACATGCACACGAAGTATTTAGTCTTATTTATTAAGCATTTGTACTTTTATCATTAATAAATAATAATTCTTGGTAATAATAATTAATTATCATGATTATGATTCATAATAAATTATTATTATTATTATTATTATTATTATTATTATTATATTAAAGGTTGTATTTCACCTTTATGTCAGTTTCATTTTTCTTACCCCTATTACCAACAATGACCAGCAGTTAAATGAAAATAAATAAATGAATGTAAAGGTGAAATAATCCAATTTATATCGAACTTGAATTTGACATGCAGATCACATTCATGTGTGGTGCAAGGTCTACGTAAATCTATGTGTACAAGGTCCATGTGAAACTCTTCGAGGTTTTTTGTGAAGTGCTAGCAAAGGTTACACATCATTTCTCACACTTCCTGGCATGAAGGTAGACATTTATTTTTGCCTTTGTAAACAGTGTTACAATATGCCGACGGCATTTCATTGCAGCGTGGGTGAAATTTGAGGTGTAAACAGCGCTTTTCCATCCCTGGCATCCAATCACCCAGAGCATCTAAACAATCAATATCCTTTGCATTTTGGTATTTACAGCGCAGTGCCTGCGCGCATCTCGCTCGCTGGATATGTCACAGATTGCCAAGAGTCTGGGAATATCAGCTCACCACTGTATAGGACAGTGAATGCAAATGACAGCTGTAGAATTAGTTACTGAAGGAAATATGAGGGGGGAAAAAATTGATTCATGCCAAAGTGGTTTTTGATTAAATCGTGCATTGTGGTAAAAAAACAAAAGCAAAATTTGTTTCATCTTTTGTTTGCTGTGTAGTTTTGTCTGTGCTTAGCTCAATGTTTCTGTTTATTTGTTATAGTCCATTTATAAGTTATTCGTTATAAATATTGTTGAATGCCAGCATCCTGCATTACATCAGTACAGCTTACTTCATATTGGAAAGTGGACAGGAAATATGACTGGGCCAGTGGGGTAATGGGAGCACTGGGGCCCCTTTCCCGTATGGTATGGCTGAAGCGCCACACTATCTTGCACCCGCTCTTTGTAGCACATGGAGCACACACACACACACACACACACACACACACCAGCCAAATAGTCACCTTGCTTCTCAGTGACAGCCAATCAATCAGGAATGATTGGTTCTGGAATCCCTAGAAATAACATTGTCACTGCACTATAAGCCAGAAGCACTGGCTCGAGCACAATACCTTCATACACACGGCTCCATTTTATAAAATAAAAGCAGACATAAGCACTTAGTATACAAAGTTCTTGTTGCCTTCTCTTATCGATTAAAATGTAGTGATGGTAATTATACAAGTGATATTAAGGGTCGCTTGACAGTTTTATCGTTTGTGTATGGGAGGCGAATTCCTGATGGTGTGCTTGCTGGCGGGTCTTGAGACGCGTCATTCACCCGTACACGCTTCAGTGGTTGTGACATATTTCCCCTCTGTTGTAACCGACCTCATAATGGATGCGGGGAAAAAAAAAAACCGTTGCAGAAGCGAGCGTACCTAAATCGTGTTTTCATCTCCCATTTTTCGAAGATGAGCGAGAAATTATTCAACCTTGAATGTAGCACCAAGCACAAAGGACAGACTTTGGAGGCACTCTGGTACGGTCCTGCCCGTGCCTGTCAGGGCGATATTCCATGTATTGGTAGAGGATTATTCCCGAACGCCACTCCCAAGCCAAACAAAGGAACCTGATGACGGCAAATTAGACCTGGGCTTTTGTGCAGAACAAACTAAGCCTGACTCCCGACTGCCTCCTAGCCAACCCGGTGGTCCTCAGAACCTGGTGCTTTATTCATTTTTATGTATCTGTGCTTATTATCCAATGCATCGGACGAGAAAAGCAAAGCAAAATAAAAAAATTTTAAAAATCAGCATGCGATCTCATCTACATTACACGGTGAGTTGAAATACTTCACACAGAAAAGGGCTGAATAACCCGCCTCCATGTTAATACTTATGCATGTCGCGAACATGCGAGTCGTCTGGAGTTTCAGTGTGACCACGGCCACATCTGTTTAGCAGACACCATCCAGCATTATTACCAGTAAGGGTTTGTGGATTTCCATAGCCATGCAGTGTAAACACATCGTCACAAAGCTGCTGAACGAACATGCATTTATTGGCTGGCCTCGTTTACTGCAGTGACTCATTCGGCACTGGAATGCTTTAGATCTTTTTGTTTTTAATAGGCAGGGTATTATTATTACAATTAATAATTACGTATTAATTACCTATTAATGCCATAAGAATTTCATGGTCTAATTTTGATTGGATATCCACTAATTGGGAAAGATCTCTTCCAAGCCAATGTGAATAAGCTCAGATCTCAGCAAATGAGAATACGCTCTGAGGTTGCTGGTGCCTTCTGGATCTCCCACTGGCTGTGTTTAGAAGCTAATGAATTGCCACTCCTCTAGAATAAACTCTGGCTAATTGACTGCTTCTGCGGACCATGTTTTTTGTCGCGTTCTTGTGTTTTTCCGCATTCTCAATTTTTCCTTCCTCCCACAGAGACCCGAGCGCTTCCCCACAGCGTCTCACCTGCCAGTGGCCTCCTTGGCTGCTCTGTATCCCCATTGATCCCACTCAGTCCGAATTTACTCCACCCAGCCTGAAAGACGGGGTTTAAGGATCAGTGACACTGATACCGTCGCCTTGCAATGGGCCATTTTCTGTTGTGGAAAACAGGGGGGCAGGAACAGGATTCTAGATTGGGGAGGGGTGCTTGATTGTTGTGGCCTGTCTAGAGTATCACCACCGCACTAAGACCATTTTACCTATTTGATTTAGGATTAGGACTGAGTCCATTTAAATTGCTGGATGTTTTACTGAATTGTTTTCTAGGGTACTGCAGCTATGGCCATCCGGGGAACAAGAAACCTCATCTTGGTTGGTAACCATGGTGCCCACTGCTGTCAGTTTGTCATGCTACGTTATCAAAAGATGATGGACTGGTATGACAGCACCCCCCACCCCCTGGCTGCATTTTCATAGCCCCCAAAACAGAAAGTTCCAGAAAGGTTTTGTGACCGATGCCCACCGATGCTTCTGCACACGCAAGCAGCATCCAAAGATAGAAGCATCAAAAAAATTTTTTAAACAGATCCTTGTTGTTTTAAGGCACAGGTGGAGAGATTGGCGGGTCCCGCTCTTCTCTTTTAACTCCTCCCCCGTTTGCCCCGCTGTTTCATCGCTCAGCGATTTCGGCTTCCCTGCATTCCATGCGTGACACATCACTGTCACAACGATGCACTCGCCGCCATTGTTTTAATAAAGGCGCCGATTTCGATAGGATTACCTGCAGCTGGGCGTCCCATTATAGGAGACTTAGTTTACTAAATGGAGGCTTTGTGGTACAGCGGGAGGGTGTTTCAACCCGGCCAGGGCCACCCAGGTGTCTACGGGATTCCCTCGGGGGGGGCACATGGGCAGGAGCTAATGGTCGAACCCCAACTTTATAGCCGATGAGTCAAAACGGAGAGTCAGTACAAGGGCAGGTTGTTACGTAACAAGTGTAAACATCTGGCAGATCGTGTTTTTTAGGCTGTCAGATTCAGAGGCAAGACGGCCTGCTAGCGACCGATCCAACTTGTTAATGCACGATGTGCTGATTTGTGGAACGATTTCTGTTTCATCGCCTGCCAAGGCCCTTTGAGCACAAGATCTTCACTTTTTTCTCTACTTTTTAGCAATACTTGCTGTTACTCTATTATGAGCCACCAGCCAGACATCTGGGGCTCAAAAACACTGCAAAACATCTTCATTAGGTCCTCTGTTATATAGTTATGGGGGTTATTTTTGGTAATCGTTGTGATTCAGAAGTTAAAACGCTTTAAGCAGGAGCCGTCAAAAACAGCAGGCTGTACATAATTTAAGAACTGACTAAATTTCCTTCTTGCTGCGTTTAACGTGTGGGGGGGGGGCTCCTAAGAAGCCCAAACAGAGACACAATGGGTCACCCCGGTCAAGGAAGGGGACCGCGGAGTCAGGTCTAGTCAATTTACACTTGACACACTCAGGACAGGCGGATCGGGGACTCACCTTTCTGGAAGCATCTCTCAGCGCGATCTCCCAGATGATAACCAGCAGCTCATATGTCGGAGCCACAAATCAGATTAGGAGGCACGGACATTTAACACAGCAGGCTCCCTCTTTGAATGTTAATCACGTCGTCCCCGTCTGTTTGCGCAAGGTCGAAATCTCAGCAAGGCAAATTACGAGTATACTCTTTCCCCATTGTATTTCGGCTGTGTATCTTTAAAGGATTACAGCAGGGCGGATGCCACAGATGCAGATTTCCCATCAGCCTTTGCGATTAGCATTAAATGCCACAGATGCAGATTTCCCATCAGCCCTTGCGATTAGCATTAAATGCCCTGTTAACATCAGAGGTGTCCAGCGAGCACCACCATGCTGCTTTCAGTCAAGATGAAACCCTGTTTCTTTTTCAGGGAGGTGGGGAGTTGACCGCTGGCCGCTCTATCGAGGATGGTTTTGCTAAGCAGGCAAGATCTGGGTACCTTCCTAACCATACCCTGTCCTCTATGTGCGGGGTAAATACAGAGGCTGACACCCTGGCCTATGTGGTTTGTTTTGATCACAGATGCAAAAAAATAAGTTGGCGATAACAACAGCCACCACACCCTCCCCTGACCATGATTAACTGAATCAATGAGCATCACACCGTGGATCAGGACGCATTCCCTCAGCAGTGAATCTGCCCCATAGATCATCTGCGGCATATCTGTGCCAGTGCAGAATTCCCAGACTGCATCTGCAAAGGCTTTGGCCCGTTGCCCCTGCCTGGAGTGAGTTTCCCTAGCGACGGAGGGCACAGTGTGTGCGATTCAGTGCTTCGAGCTACTGGGCGATGTCAAGGTGCGTTGTAGGCATCTTTGACAAACCCCATCGTAGACAGAAAAAACAAAAACTCAGCGCTTTCCCAGTGAAGGTGAACAAACTGCGGATTAACACGCCGCCCGAGTCTTTGACATGCAATGCAGTCAGCGTCTTTTGCATAAGTCGCTCTCCCACTGCTGAAAAGGGCTGTGACTCTTCGCAGGAGTCTTTGCAGAGGCAACTGCTATAATTAGTGGCCAAAACAGGAAACTTGGTGGGAGTCTTTATTACCTTCACACAGCCCGTTCATGGGAATCCTCCTAAGCATTTCCTCTCAGAGAATCCATCCATAATCACGGCCACTAAAACCAGGACTTCTGGCAGAAGTGTCACTTTCAAAAATAACGATGAAGTACAGCAAAGATTTAAGAAACTGGTTTAGCAAATGAATAACATTTTACAGGATTGTGCAATATTTTGGATGAGTTGCTCATCTTAAAAACCAATAAGAAAAGGATTATTTTACATTCATCTGGCTGGTCATTATCTCAGAGAGATGCTGCAGTTTACAGACAAGCAGAAAAGGCTTCTTGGTCACTGCTGAGTTCTTCCTCCATAGCAGAGGAGCTCAGAATGAATGAGGCATGTCACAGATTGGCAGCTTTCAGGGCAAGTTGGCACCATGTTGTAATGATCTATTGTGCTAGCCCTCCACGGTGTTACTCTACACTTCAACACATAGCCGCATAACCAATGTCAAACCGAGGTTCGCAATTGCTGTGCGTATCGGAACAAACAGAAGGTCACAAGGAAATGTATTTAATTACATTCAAAGTCACTGACACTTACAGGGCAAAAACACACGGTGTAATGGATTATTCTAATTAGAAATGTATTGCATGGTTCAGCAATACAGTGTTAGATCCTGCTGCTATTGGTCGTGATGCTCTTTGCAATCCTCTTGGTTTTCAGAATGTTTCTTCTCTTTTAACAAACCCGGTAGGATTGTTCAAACAGCATATGTGCAGTTTTCTGCAGGATCAATATTTTCTGCCTGCCTCACAGATTTCTGTTTGCTTTCTTCATCTGGGCTTGGTATAACCCCCCCCCACTGTCACCCCCCACCAAGGGGCAGCACGTGACTTTGTTAAAACAGGATTGAAAGTAGCAGCTCCCACAATATCTGTGGTGTGACCCGGGCTGGCTCTCGCTAATTGATCCATGGATTTAAATGAACCACATCGGCGTGAGTTTAACCTGCTTCATCAACAAGAGGGCCCGTCCTCCTAGAGTGCGGGGCATTTCCAGTCGAACATGAAGAGAATGCCAAAAGTGCGTCTTCATCACCTCGGGTTTAAGTTTTCCGGGAGATTGACAAGAAGTGGGGAATGTAAGAGTATTACTTGTTGGCCAGCAATTAATGCTTTATTTACTTTGGCGCCTTCTAAACACAAACCACAGTTTTAAGCAACCAATAGGGTAAGAGTCAAGGATGGCGATAAATCATTAACAGAAATTATTATTATTCATTCATCTTTCACTTATTGTTCCTAGCGGTTTGCCTCAAGCGGTTTCCAGTAGGATTATTTGAAGCACTAACTAGTCACCAGTAGACCTAGTAGTACAGCAGAGCCAAAGCGGTATCTACCAGGGATGTGTTTCCCAAAAGATCCAGTTAGCAACTTACACAACTGGACCCATTTAGCCGCATGGTTCCAACCAACTGTATAAGTTGCTAAGATAGTTAGCAACCATGCTTTTGGGAAACATACCCAGGTCAATATCACAAAGCACTTCACCTGTCCACGGGTCAGCTGGAGTCCCACGGCAAACTCTGCCGGATACCATAACAAAACGCTCATTAGGGAATCACATTACTGTTCACCTGATTAATCCCCCCCCCCCCCCAAGGAGGAACAGCACGATAATCACCTCTGTGTGGTGAAGTTTATATGGGTATTTGTTTTCCTCGCTAACTTACTGCCGGGTTGCTCTCTGTGCCAGTGTGAGGCGTGCCGTCTTTGTCAAGCAGCAGTCAACTTTTTGGCACTAGTGCTTCTCCCCGGCACCGGCAGGGCGTAGGCTCTCCAGTGGTGGAGGCAGCGCCGACCCGGCCCGGCCCAGGCGAGCGCGCGCTCTTCCTCTCCCCGGCCCGTATGTACACTGGGCCCGACTGTGCAAACGGTGACACGGGGGCGTCCGCCTCGTACGTATTTGCCGTGGGCTTTATCAGGCCGTGATTAGTTTCCCGAACAAATTTGAGCAGAAGACAACATTACCTACAGTGTGCGAGCAGCAAAGCCTTTTCCGTATTTTCCCCCTCAGCCGTACTATTTACATGAGTGCCGGCTGTTTTCAGAGGACTCCCTTAAAGGGATGGGAATTGAACGGAACACGTGGAGTTCGACAAACAGCCAGAGAGTGCACTCAGTCTCCCTCTGTGCCGATTCAAAAATACAGGGCGATTGCGTTAGAATGTGGAAACGCAGCCTGTCGGCGTGTCGTGGGCAAACGGGCTTTAACACGGACGAATAAAAGATGGCCGACGTTGAACATTTACTATGAATGCCATGAACGGCCCCCCTAGGTCACGTTACCGGTTAACAGTGAGCTCCGACGGGAGGCAAGAATATGATTGACATTGAGTAAATTGTTGGAGGTTTGGCATTTCGTGGCTCTGCCGTGCTGGGGTCCTGCCACAATGCAATTTTGGTAAGAACAGGAAGTATATAAAAAAAAACAGGAAGTGGGATGGTCAGGGAGGAAATAACCCTGGTTGTGGGAGACAGCCCACCCACACACGGGAAAATTCTGCGAAATGTTGTAAAATGTCAGGTGGCAGTCTACCCCCTCCCCCCCCCCCAATGCATGCTGTCTGATGTCATGGCGACGGGGGCACTTTTGGGCTCTTTTTAATAAATGGGGGCCCTTTGGGTAAGATTCCGGTATTGACCACTGTGTGAGAGATTAAATGCTGGTGACATTTTAAAGAGGAATTTGCAATTTCCACAAATATGAGCTCTCCGATCCCAGCATGACAGCACATAAAATCAATACGAATCGCCTGAATCCCTAATACCTTGATCCATGTTAGTTGAGAGATGCATTACAACTAAGACACTGGCAGTGGGAGCACCGGCTTCCAGCTGAAATGGACAGTCCCCGAATCAAGACCCCAACGTCCACCTGTCCCTTCCCTGGACTTCGACTGCTCAATTTTTAGTGTTCTGTCACCGACCCAAAAGGTGAAACCTCAGGATTTCTGCTGTTTTCTTTATTTTTCTTCCATCCCATGGAGGAGAGCACGTTCTACAATTGACAGCAGGCACACCTGCCATATTGAATGAGTCTAAAGGGCTAGCTCCAGATTTAGCCAATGGGAAATGCTATAAAGAAAACTAGTTTTCGCTCTTGAGACATGTCCCTTGCAGCCAGGCTGACAAAGGTTACTTCAACCGCTCGCGATCTCTCAGCCATGTGCTGGGGTCTGAGTTCCAAACAGGGGGTAAATCCCAAAGCAGTCCAAGTGAGCACATAGCATAGTTAGCTAATAGCCTGATTAGCAGATAGCCTGATTAGCGCATTAGCATGCTAGCCTTACTGAATTCAGAGGACACCACGGGAAGCCATTGAGTGCTATCAGGGTGAAGAGGCCTGCTTAGTGAGCGTTATCCTCTCATCTCACGGGTGTTTAATTACCGTCAATGATACGGGGCTCTCTCTAGAGTGAGGGGGTGCAGTTGGGGAGCTCATTATCAAGTAAGGCCCCAGGCATTACCGTTAGCAGGTTACATGGCAGATGTGACAATCATTGCTATTTATAGATTTGTTCTCGCCTCCTGCACTAGGTGTGGAGGCCCTTGGGTTTGTTTTAAATACAATGGTCTCATCCTGCAGTCCAAAGACATGCAGTCAGACGAATTGGCGTCTCTAAATTACCCATAGTGCATGGCTGTGTTTATGTGCACATATTCGCCCTGAGGCTCAGTGCTTCCCGTGCTGGGTGTTGCTCCTACCTTGTGCCCTCAGCTGCCTACTCCAGTCCCCAGTGACCCAGACCCAGATAAGTAGTTAGTAAACGGACCGACGGATGGACTAGCTGATGGAACAAATAGGATACCTCAGCAGGCCCAGACTGGCCATCGGGAGCACCAGGAGGTACCCCCCGTGACCTGTCCTGCCATTCAGAGCAGACCTTTAAATACATCGAGATGCATTAGTGCACATGCAGTATGGTTCCGCCCTGTGTCTCTAAGTCGGCGGTATGGGCTCATGATCACACAACGCTACAAAAACCACGCTTCGATATCATATCGACATTGTGTATGGATAAACCATGCACCTTGTGTAGTTTAACTAAATAGATCATTTGCACAGCATTGTTCAGTTCTGTTCATTTTCAGGAATATAAAGTGGCCTGGCCTATTGTTCCACATATGTTCATATGCACAGACATGTATGTAACAGAAAAACTCGACACTGTTACACTCGCACGCTACTAAGTTGGCGGTATATAAATCTATTGCGCATAAACGTGACAGAAATGACCGTCTTCCCTGTATTCATAATAGAATGTAAGATGCTAAATTGCATGCAAGTTACAAATAGACCATAAGTCAATGTTATATGTTAGAGAAAAAGGTCTTTAATATATTTGCTGTAGTGGAATCAAAGGGAAGGAAAGATGGAGCTGAGAGAGCCAGAGAAAAAGAGAAGGCCTTGAAGAGGGAGGTGAAGAATGTCTGAAGGGCCTGACTCGCTCAGCACGGGGTCGGGTGACGTTAGCAAACGCGCAGCTGGTCACAGACGCTTGCAGCCAGGGTGGCTAGATGTCTGACTCTGGGCCAATGGTCCAGTTTTCGGCTCCATGTCCTGGTGTCCGTCCGGAGGAAAGTCTGAGAAGACGCTTCTTTGTACTCTTTTTCACCACTGATGTAATTCGTAAGGAATATATGTATGGCTACCTACCAAATAATTAATTTCACATTACTACGACAAATAGAAATTTTATTACTAATTACAAAGCTTCCATCAACAAAAATGAATGAATACTCTTGGTACCCAAATGACCAGTATCAAGTTTATAATAAGTCTAGTTATTGGCCTGATGACAAACCTGTCAAACCAATGATGGAGCATTTCATACTTTAACAGAACACACCCTCCCAAGTCGTGGCAGGAAGGGTTTCACTGCTTACAGTGATGGTTGGCCCCAGATAATTTTACTTGCAGCAGATGCTCCTCATTCAACAGGCCAAAATGAAAAACTGTTTATGATATGAGTTGTCCAAAATTCATTTCATTTCCAAGAATAAGAAAGACTACTTTACACATCTACTTTACACTTTGCCAAAATGACGTTTATAAAGTTAATATCACTAGCAGTCATACTTGAGTGGCTGTTAATTTACTTTATTTATTAGTTTATACACAATTTTCATCATAAATTAACTTCTGCTCTACAACATTTTTTTGGCCCTATGTTGAAAAAAGCTGCATTCTGTTTAAACCCATCATTGTTTTATACAACGGCCCCCCCCCCCCCACCACCACCCACCCCAGTAAATTTTATCGTTGCCAGCCCGGCCTGGACTGCCCCCTGGAGGTGGCATCGTCAGTGTTCCTCACAGTTCCTCAGCCAGACGGTCAGTAAGCAGAAAGGCTCTGAGGGATCTTGAGTCACTGGCCGCTCCGGAGACCAGGCTGGATGTTTCTGATGTTTCCTCCATGTTTATTAAACCCTAAGAGGCTAAAAGTTTTACCCTCATGTTCCCCAGTCCAGGAAAAAACAGCCATCAGCCTCTTGGCAACATTTCACCTCCACGGCGACCAGCCCACCCGACTGCTCCTTCGCCGTGAGATAACGTTAGCACACCTGCCCTGTTCCCACACTGTCGTTGCCAGGGCTCCCGGCCCTCGCTCCTTTGTTTCACCCCCCCAGCCGCAGGGCATAGAACCGCCGAGCAACAGGTGGCCAGCGGCGTGTCCCGCGTGTGAGTCACGGGCAAACTGACGCACGCACACACACGCCCCGGCCTCCCCGCTCGGCCTTATCAGCATAGGACACTTACTGCGAATGCCCCCTCCCCCCCCGGTGACATGTATCCATCCATGTGTGTGTGTGTGTGTGTGTGTCTGTAGGACAGCGTACACCCATCAGAGACACCTCACATTTTCCCCAAATGTTTGGCATCCCATAATGCACCAGGGCACTCAGAACATGTACTGCCCCTTTGCAGAATTTGGGTTCGGTGAACTCTGATTTCAGCCCCCAGTTCTTGAGCCCCGATGGCAGTGTTGGTGGCAGGTCCTGCCAGGCACCATCGCCTCCCCAGGGAGTATCTGCTGAGGCCCCCCAGGTTATAGCAGCCCTTTACGATAAAGTGGGCCCCCTGTTGACTTTTGCCACTTGATATTGTTTGGATTTTTTGTCTGGGATTCTGGCCGCAGTGGCGGGGGCTCTTTTCAGGCCCGTGTGTGTGCATGTGTACACGTGTTCATTTCACTCTGACACTTTTTCCTTGGACTTTCAGTGAATTGACCATCCACTAGAGCTGCTGCCACCCCCCCCCACCCCCAC
>JAODUD010000026.1:22616010-22632726 GCA_026784285.1 Stomatorhinus walkeri
AAAGATGTGATATATATAGATGTCATATTATATATAAGTGAGAAAACTCCATTCTTTAAAGCTGTAGGTCATATTAACCGTACTGAAGGTCTGAGTATGGTTTACGCAAGACAAAAAAAATGTTGAGTAATTGTAATGAATGCCAGCGTCCAAGAACCTTGGAATTTCAGACAAGACAGAAGGTGGAGGTTGAATTCTAATATTCTTCAGAGACAATCTGAAGGTTCTTGATGCGACATTCATCGGTCACTTGAAGCCTGTGTTTCTGCACAAGTTCCACAACAGTACTAAAGGTGACCAAATCAGATTTATCCCTAAACACTGCTCTACTCTAGAGACCTATGTGGGTATAATTAAACAGGTGGACCTTCGATGCCAGGAACGACATGTGAGCAGGGGAGAGAAGGGTCTTCTCACTACACAAGCCCTCTAATCCTTAAGATCACTATCATTGAAGATGAATCCTTCCCAGAATCTAGCCTAGTCTCCACCATCAGATCCAATCAGATCAGGTTACGCTGGATGTGCCCTTTAATGGGGGCAGGATGTTGACCGCAGCTTGTGTCGCACCCGGCCGCTCTATCTTGACTTGCAATCTGCAGCTTTCCCTGGGCACCAGGGAGTATGCAAACCATCGATCAGGCAACTAACTGCCCGCCCGCACTGGCACCTGACCCATCACTGAATGACATTCTCAGTTCCCTCCCGATCCAGCCAGAACAGTCAATTTGACCCCATCAGCCAAATATTATATGGTGAACGGAGCACAGACAGAAAGGATTCTAATCGTCTCCTTTCGCCGTAAATGTGCGTAATGCTAAAGGCTAACAGTCTCCTGTTTCGATGTCCTCATCTAGGGCACTCCTTTAAGTCCTGAAACAAAAAAAAATGCGTGGTGGAAAATCCTTTCGGAATACTTGTATGTAATATAATAACGATGAGCAAAAAATAATTCGCAACTAATGAGAACAACAGCAGCAATTATGTAGTTTTTTCTGTTTGTAACTTTACAGATGTAACTAATATTAAAGGCAAAACAATCTCCATCTGACATCCGTCAGCATTACCGTCGCCAGCATCAGCTGCCGGTTTATGCTTTCATGTTTCCTAATCGTTTTGCCGAAAAAAAAGTTGAAATCATCTTTACATTAAGGTAGATTATATTTCTAACGTTTTTATTACAATTTATGTCCTTCTACAAGTGTTTGAACGTTGATTTGCCACAAGTCATCTTCGAAAAACTAATCTTTTGCGGATAATGTCAGACACAAGCCGCTTTGTTTTCATGAAGCGTAATACGTTTAACCTTGAGCGTTATTCAGACTTTTGATTTGAGACATGTTACACAAATTACCAGTCGGACACAATGTTCTCCTTGGCTTTGTAATCTAAAGGAAATACAAATTAGCATTTGTTAATTAGACATCATAGTAAGAATGTAACAAAACTATTCGATACATTTTGCCAATAAATATTTAATATACGACATCATCCCATTTAAACAACTGGTCAAAAAATAAAATGGATTTTTTTTTCAAATTCTGTTCAAGAAAATGAGTTCAGTTTCTTCGCAATTTTAATAAATTAATTTGATAATACTGTACGCTTCAACATCTTACCGATCTCGTGAATTAAAGGCATAAAAAGTACAATGGACGAGAATTCATTCGTAATGGGGGGGCTCCAGTAGTGTTAGTTAAATGGCCCTGACAATCGATTTGTCACTGGAGAGGCCTTAAAGCTATGCAACTTACACCGCAACAATTTACCCTCAGTGAAGTTTATAAAATGAGACGCCTGCCCCTAGAAAACACAGTTACAGAAACGTGCCAGCAGTAAAGGTTCGTTCTCGGTTCTGCTTTAATAATCGGACGTTTCGTTCATGTATCATCAGCGAAAACCATCATTTTATCGTTTATTTTTTTAAATACATCGAAATAATGTGAGATTTGTATGCAACGCACTGTATTCATAGAATAATCTCAAACCAATGCCTTGTTTACAATAAATGTTACTTTAAATAAATTGTGTTTTATTTGCAATGTTTTGTTATTTGAGAAATAAACATTGCAACACAATGGTTATATGACTTATATTGATTTCAGGTGACACATGTTTAAAGAAGAGCATATCAACGAATAATTTTGCTAGGTTAATCTTAGCATCATGCATAGTTAACGGTTGACCTTTCTACAATTTAATTCAAATTACATTCGATATATGTTCTTTCACCAAAATCCGAATATTTTCCCATGCATTACGTTGATAGTGATAATAATAAAATTGGAATGTTTGCGTTTTTAGCGCTATTAACCGCTATTCCTGATCTATCGTGCTGTTTGCAAGTGTTTTGATTTAAGACAGCAACTGAAGGAATATTTACTTAGATGAACCACACCGCCCATTTTAGTGTCGGTAGTGGTTCTTGCCATTACGAAACGTCAGTTTAATAATATCTTGCTTTACCAATGTGTAAAACAATCGCATGTAACCTACATGTATCTTTTACTTTGCCGCATTGTCGTAGCTGTTCTTATTGTCTGTGCTTTTTCTGAAAATTCTGCTGGCGATAGACCAATTTCGTCTTGCAGGGGATCTTGAGAATACCGAAAAAAAGGTCTTCGCTTTTTTATTTTGAGGTAAAGATGTTGGCTATCGGAACGGGCCTAAATTAAGCTTGCTGCTCTGAACAGAAACTGCTTGCTGGAAACCTAGGGGGCAGCTTTGAATTTTGACTTTGTTGTCCTTTAATATACTGTGGGATAGCCATTTCCCTTGCTAAGATATAGGATTAGGGGTGTTTCCAGTGAAAGAAGAGTTAAGTCGGGATAGTGTGAACCGTCCCACCCCTGCAATGGGCTAAAGCAGAATTACAGCTTGTAAGATCGGGGTACCGCCGTCACCCAGGAGACGGCTCTACTTGGGTGTTCCGGGCCCCGGGAAATTTAAGCAAACTAGTGGGTGGAAGACTTTCTTATAAATAGCAATATGTGTTTTGGGCCTGAGAGAACTTAGAGCGATTGCTAGAAATAAAATTCTGACACGAGCGGCTAAAGGCAGGTCATTTCTGGGTAAAGCAGACGACTTATCGTGCCAGTTGCAAGGTTTTCGTCGTGAGATTTAGGTGCGCTAAAGATGCGAGCGTGTTATGACGGTTCGAATGACATTCTCGGTGAGCAGCAGTGACCCTTCGTCGTCATTACGCTTTGCATGTTTTAATCATGTATCCCAGTTTTCAGGAAAAAATCCCTTTACGTTATTACACACCATGGCGATCTGCGCACTGCACTCAAAATATCCCACTTCTGTTTCTGTAAGTAAAACCTTATTCTTTGGGAAATATGCAAATTCGCGCGACTGGTAAGAAATGTAATTAAATCGGGTTACCAAAGTAAAAGGATCAACAAGCTGCCTTATGGAGCATCGCTGATCTTGTTGCTATAACAACAGAATACGGGTCTCTGTGATGTAGTACCACAGTATTTTGCAAAGGCATTTCAGTCTCCTCTGACATTTCAAAACCCTTTTTGTGTCTGCCCGAGTGCGTGTGTGTGTGTGTGTGTGAGAGAGAGAGAGAGAGAGAGAGAGAGAGAGAGAGAGAGAGGGAGAAGCTCAACCAAAATCTGTCTTCTGGAATCTTTGGGCCTACATGTCAATTTCTAGATGCTCCGTGCTGTATAGGAGAATTCGTTGCTTATTTTATCAGTTAAGGTACAACTTAGCTGAACGGTTCGAAAAGGGACATATGATTATTTGACGCAAAACTTTGCATATCAGAGCAACCGAAAAGGTTTGATGTACATTTAAGAAATTTATATTAAAGTAGCTACACCTCTGAAAGTTAAATTCTCTGGTATGTGCCGTCATTTCTTTATCAAAGAATTCCGAACAAGAAACCGTTCCGCTTTGAACCTAACTATCAAAAGGCCATTCCCATTTAATGCCCACTAGAGTCTACTTGACTGGGGTTATCGCCCCATCAAAAGATCTGAAATGAAGTACGTGGGTATACACTCGTTTAATGACGAGTAATGGACAAATCTGAGGGCTTGCAATTACTTCGGGAAATGGAGGGAATTAATTATTTAAAAACGATTAGCCTTTTGATGCTATGCCATAGATTCCATTATCTGGTTAAAGGATAGGCTAGTCAAGTAATGGTATCAAAGAAAATAATAATAATAATAATAATAATAATAATAATAATAATAATAATAATAAAAGTTATTGGCGCCATTGGCATTCAAAAAAGAACCTTGTGTATTGTTCTGCAGTTTTTTTTTTTGCAAAACACATAAGCGTCACTCTGCGCTAACATTATTGCATTAATAAAAAAGGAAACATTTTTTTATCAAATCATACACAAAATAAGGATATCACAACCGAGTATAAGCATGAATACCAGCGGGCGCAAGCACAATTCACGTAGACATTTAAAAATGTATAGCGTATGTGTTTGTTGCAGCATTTAATAAACACCCTTGTAATTACCTGAGCGCATTAAGTCATTTTCTAATTATTAAACTTGAAATGGTTTCGAATCAGTTAATTAACAATGGGCCTGTAAGTTTTTTTTTATTTAAATTCGAAATGTAGACATCGCTTTCATTGGCGTTTCAGTGAAAAGACGTAAATATTGTCCAAGCCGCCGGCTTTACGATTTGAAGGTAAGGACTCACGTTGCTGATTTAGACGTTTAAATATATAAATTAGATTAAATTCCTCTGGAAAGAAATTAGATCGAATTATTTGATTCTGTTAAATTAACATTAAAACTAATAATTAAAAATACTGATGAACTGATAAGTAATGATGAATAGCGACATTCTGTGTTAACCAATGACGGAACGGGTTAGTTCTGACACATTTTATATTACTTATTAGTTTTAGGGTTAGTTTTAACTTTATTTGCCACGTTGAAAATGAAATCATTCTTAATACAAACCAGTATGTTATAATCGGATTTATTAAATACAATAAATAGGAGCCAATACATTTTTATAGCATCCAAGAAATGATAATTTTTCCACCATAAAACTAAATCAATGGCATAGATATTAACAGCACAAAATTAATGCCAATCTGCCTAGAGATCTAACAAGAAATTGCTATTGAAAAGGTTTAATTGTGATTGTACTAATATGTGACTGTTTAGGCCTATTATTTCGGAATAAAAACACGTTCACCTAAGAATTTTACCCTGAGCAAAAGCCGACTCGTTGTGGTTTTGTATTACTTGGTACTGAGCGCATGGTTGTCGCCCCAGCTCGTTTGTAACACAGAGAAAGGCCCCCGGTCGAGCGCGCTCTCTTGACAACATCAGGACTATCAATCAGTTGGCGCAGAGATCCGTCACACAAACCACAAGAGTCTGAAATCAAGAGAACAGCCGCTAACACACTCCTGTCTGCCTTAGGTTGCCTCTTCAGCAGCTTCAAACCCTCATCCCCATTAAAACCAATGAAGCTTAAATAAGGACCAGCCTCGAGATGTCTATATATTTAAGCAAATATTAAAAACGTATAACCCCGAAGGGAAACGTGACCCGTATATTCATAGCTTCCGACTGAATATATAAAAAAATAATATACAAATTCTTGAGTTCCTACCTGGTTCAGCTGCTGCCATTGATAAATGGAAAGCGCGAAGAGACCAGTTATGGAGCTTCGGCAGCTTACCTCACTGCAAAGAACTGGAAGCATCACGGCATTTATTTGAGCTCAAACTCTGTCAGTGTTGACTTTAGCACAAAGCAAAGATTTCACTGCCCTGCTAGTTTAAAAAAATGATTATTTTACAGAGATATCGATCAGTGCGCTATAAAAATTCAGCTTAGCATTATGTCTAAAATGAAGAGAACGAAATTTAACGTCTGAGTAAATTTGCTGACATATGACGTCTTCCTATTCAAAGTTTACACTACTCAAATTTGGTCGTACCTGTACACATCCTATATCCCTTTATGTTGCCATTTGATTGTTTACTGGCTTTGTTTATTCGCAGGTCAGGAGTGTTTAAAAGAAGATTTGTGCACGGGAATGGGAGAATAAATGTACACTCAAAACGCCTAGAGAGTGACTTAATATAGGCTACAGCATCGAGTGGAAACGCTTTGCCTCGGACCGCGGCGGTAGTCCGGGCGCAGACTTACAGCTTATTCTTACCACTATAAAAGGGACCAACTTCTCTCTGGTAATCAGGTTGACAACCCGATATTATGATTTATTCGCGGGAGAACTGCATCTTATCAGTTAGGGTCATTGGCGTGGGAGCCGCTAAGTAGTTTAAAAGTACGCCCCTGACAATGGCTTAGCGATACAGAACACAACAGGTTAGAACATCACATTCAGCTCCCATTGTTCCCAAAGCTGGCCCATTTTCTACATCTATTCTTCAACGCCTCGGGAGGCTTTTATGTGATAATGAAACAAATTTCATCCTTAGACGGCAACTTGTGTGTCCTCCCGCAGGGGGGAAATAGCGTGAACCGGCGAGTCTGAGAAAGAGGGGCGAGATTTCAGCCGGAGTCTTGCATTCTCCGAACAATGAGGAATTTAAGGGGGATTTGAACGATGCCATTTTGGGTTCACTTCGGCGTATTTTAAAGTGAGGGTAACGTGTGAGGAATTAGATGACTCACCTGAATGCGGAATATTAACATAAGCATATGATCCATAATAGGACAATTTCCTTGTAACCGTAATTGCTGTTATTATGCCGAAATATAAAACAAGGACAGATTATATGAAAATTGGGTCCAACCCAGACCATAATTAATATATAGACTTCCGCGTGCCAATATTACTGGATGGTGTCGTTTGTTCTGAATTGCTCACTGCAATAATAAGTATGTTGTGCGGGATATATGGACGTGTACATTAAAAACGCGCTATAAAACATTGAATTATACTGATTGCAAAGTTGAACGAATTAGCTTCAATCAATGCATATGGCCAACGCCGTCAGCGAAAACTGTTCTCAGCGTCGAATATGTTTTAGATTAAAATGCAATATTGCATTTTATTCGGGTGAAGCTGTAACATTGATAATCACTGTGTCATGAACAATGTAATAAGAACATAGTTTGAATTTGTATGGGAAATTAAAAAGTAGGGAACCTTGACAATTAGTATTATATATGCATACTTTTCACATGAAATTATGTTGCTTGTTTAGGTTATATGGATTAGATCACCATGCATGTACGTTATAATCATTACCGAGATTCAATGTAACAGTTCCGTTGTGCTCGTGACGTTTTGCATTAGTTCTTGAATTGTTGCTGAACATGTCAGGAAATACCAGAGGAAAATTATAAATTATATGTACAAATAGCACTTCCACTGCCTTTCCTTTTTCATTATTTTGACTATTGCATACAAACGTCAAAAATCTGTGTTAGACTGAATTCGTTGCAAGCTTTCTTCAATGAAGAAACCTGGAACTAAACGACTAAAATATTTTGACCACGTAACTGCAAAATGGAAACGTTTTTCATCGTGTAATTATATATGATATCAGTCTTAAACTGCAAAATCCAAGTCAGTTGAAGTAAATCCGTATATTATTATTATTATTATTAAACTGCGAAATCACAAGGCAGTTGAAGTAAATCCGTATATTATTATTATCATCATCATCATCATAATCATATTATCATCAATATTTACTGCAGTTTATTATTGTCATCGTTGTTGTTGTTGGCACGGCATGTTGTATTTTATAATCTGAAAATGGATGCATATTTTGGATGCTAGGTAATGATTTGTCTCGTCGAATAACATTCATCTTACTTTAAGATGTCTAATTCGTGGTCTCCGATGAATGTTTAAATGTAGTCTGCGATAAATTAAAATACCTAACGAAATATATCTATACTCTTATTCCCTATAGAACATCGCTTGCAAAAAAATCGTTATTCAATAGATTATATATGATATCTTAACACCTCTGTGCTTGTTATGATTTATTTAACACAGGCAACACCTTTGCATCTTAACAATTCAAATGAAACTCTTGCGATTGTGTTCAGAAAAAACAATAACACTTTAATATAGATTTTATCCTTGTTTCAACTACAAGAATACACATTTACAAGTCATAAATAAAGAATACACAAACATTTGAAGAAGTCCAGGTTTTCCAAATCACGTCTCAAGGTCCATCAGCAAATCTGGTATCCTCGTCCTATTTTACAATAAGGGATTTTTGGTCCGTATTAAAAGGCGAGATATGGGATGAAAACGGATATTGTCACATCTTAACAACCTTTCACAAAAGAATTACTAAACAAACTCGACAACTAAACCTTTCGGAAACATTATAAAATATTTGGAATGCATGTGCACAAAGTATCATTTTACAAATTTACAAATTACCTATCAAATGTCCGTCTGTGAATATCTAAGAGGAGTTCATGATTGGTCTGGAATACACACCTTGATAGTAAGACGTGTCATTGGGTATTGACGATGAGTCTAAGCCCGCTTTGCTTGCCATTGAACCCATGGACAGTGGCCCAGGCATGGGAGAACCGTACCCGGAATAATGCATCGCCTGCTCGTAAGTCTTTAAGTCCATTTTGTGATGCTGCTGTTCTGAAGACATTAAATTGTTGATAGAGAACGGGTGGTTAAATGAAAAGTGGTGTTCCGGTTTTAGATGCGCTTCATGCGCGAGGACCGAGTGGTGCTGAGACATAAGATGCTGAGCCTGAGAGTTTGGAGACGCCGCATGCTCGGGACTCAGGGACTGGCTGGTTTTCATGTCTGACATGGACCTTTTCTGCTCGTTTGAGGGTGAACTGGAGTGCGGGGACTCGTTGCCGTTGCAGCTTTCGGAGCTACTGTTAGATCCGCCTTCCGAGGTTTTTCTGCCGGACTCTTTGCAAAGCTTTTTGTCGCATTTGAAACGCTTTTGCCGCCTCAGGTAGCAGCCGTTTTCAAACATATTTCCCGAGTCGGGATGAAGGGTCCAGAAAGAGCCTTTGCCAGGCTTATCCGGGGATCGAGGAACTTTAAGAAAACAATCATTGAAAGATAATGAATGACGAATCGAATTCTGCCAGCGCTGCTGGTTCTGACGGTAAAACGGGAAAAGGTCCATGATCCATTGGTAGATCTCGCTTAATGTAAGCATTTTATTAGGCGACTGCTGGATAGCCATGGTAATCAGAGAGATGTAAGAATACGGCGGCTTGGCGTGGGTGTAACTTCGCCGGTAGGTCTTCGGGTCCCGGGATCTGTTTATGTTAGACTGTCCATACATGGGGCTCATCGCGTTCATGTTGGTGTAAGACGTCAAGGCGTTCATGGACGGCGGCGGCGCAGTCATTGGGCTCATATTCGGGCTGAGCGCCGCGCTCATACCTGCCATGCCCGTTCCCATGCCGTTCATGGCCCCGGCGCCGGGCGACATTCCCGTCATAGAAGGGCTCATGCCGGTGTTTACGTAAGACATGTTCATGCCATTAGCTGTCATGTTAGTCGAAGTGCTCATCCCTGACATGCTCATGTAAGTGTTCATGGAATTCATCCCCAGTCCCGTGTTCATGTTGCCAACGGAGGTGTAACACTGAGAGGAGAGATAAAACGCAAAGTTATAAACTTACTATATTTCAGTTGCTTTTCCACAAAATATGCAAGCAATGTTAATTCCTATAATAGTCGAAGTTAATTCCTGTTAATAGTCAAAAGCACAATTTCACCAAAATAAGTCGTAATGCAATTGTAATGTGCAGTTGTAATGCATTTGTATGTAAATAATTACTTACTGTTCTAAACCGTTTAATGTACATAATTATATATATATATATATATATATATATATATATATATATATACACACACACAACATAAAAACAACATTTTAAATGATGTTTAAATGGTACCAAATTATTTTTAGATTGATAAATGAAAATAAAAATATTAATGTTACTGCTGTATTGCGTATCATGAAGTTAAATGCAGCTGACGCGTGTGGTCACGAAAGTAAATATGTCCCACATTAGAACGAGAGTTTGTTTACTATTACTCTTATTAATAATAATGCATACAAAAAGAATCATTCTTGGGGAAAAAAGCATTCCCCAATACGCCGAACCAAGTTTGTTAGGACAGTACAGCGTAGAGATTGGGGAGGATTTGGAGGTGCCTCAAGTCAATATTTGATCGCAAAGTTAATATTATCTCAGGGCTAATATTGAGTTGTATAAAATGGGATCGGCTTTAGACGAAAAAAATATATATATATAAGCTACCAACCTCGGGCTCCCCGTAATAGCTGCTCCAGTCTGTATGTTCGTGTCCTTCCATTTTAACTGCACCAAGCATCGTGGAACACTTTTCCCCCCAATGGCTTTCCTGCAGCAGACTGCTTGAAAGATCTTTAAAACTCGGAATCACACAGCAGGATGGCCAGGTCGCGGGTCTGCACTGTAGTCTTTGACACTCGCATGTGTGTCTTCGCTGTCGGCGGTGCCCACAGGCGCGGAGCAGCGCCCGACGATGTCTGCAGCTGAAATGACGTTAGATCCTGGCTGTTAACGCGGTGATATAGCGCTGTGCGACAGGCGAGCCTCCAATCCTGTCTTCTTCGTTGCCCTATTTGAATAATCTGCTCACACCTAGGCGCGAGGCTCTTGGGTTTGCCCCCCATTGTACACCTGCGCTAACTAAAAAAAGAACAGCCCCAATCTGAAAAGATTCATTATAAGGTAATCTCATTGTTTTTCCTGCTTGAAAAAGGAGAAGGAATTTAAACTGTTGTTCCAAGGGAGATGTTTTTTATCATGCGCAGCATTTGTATTGCTCGGGAATTTAAGAACCGCGTTTATATTGCTTTTTTTGTACTTTGCAACGAGGAGTGTGGTCTGTATTGTAACATTTTATGTCATCCGAACAGTTCCACGCTTGAAATGGCCTCATTCGGCATTGCGTTTCCTATAACGTTCGTTTTTTTGCACAATTTCCATTGTAAGCATGGGTATAGTTATGGAAAAAATTGCGTGATATCCTTTTTAAGTGAAAATCTCTATACAAGGAATTGTTGTCCAGTGTATTTTCTATTCTTGTACTAGCTAATTGAAGATGTTGAGATTCATAGTGTATTATCTTTGTTGTGTTTATTGTTAGGTGATTAGTGCTTAGTTAGGATGCTTGTGGAACTAGTTAATCAGAGAATGTACACGCAAGGTTACCTTCTACCTCGGCCCGCTGGTCTCTCCAGCGTTTCGAAACAAAGCAAATATTGAGCGATGAAACTAAGAAAATGACCCTCCCGGACAAACCAAATACCCGAGTACAAAAGTCGTGAGGTTAATTTTGTGGATGATCCACAATAACAGAATCTAATTATCTAATAAAGCACCCTCTGTATAACTGCAACTTCTGCTGAGGCCAATTAACCCCTCTCTCTCCCTCTCTCTCACACACACACATAGAAATATACATTACCGAAAGCCTTTTCGCAGTAGCCTACATATTAAATGAAGTTCAAGTCCTGAATTTCATTTACATATATATTTTATTTAATTTTACATGCAAATATTTAACTGATGGATTCCAACAGTTCACTGATTCACCCGGGTAAACTGGATAGAAATCAGATTAGTTTTAGAAAATAAATTAATCTAATTTCTTATTTAATAATAAATGTATAATGTAGTGTATGCACCTTTTCACAAGTATTTTAAAATGAAAATACGATACTTTGTTACGGGATGCTTGGACAATGGAGATGTCCATAAAACCATATCTGAATAAGGTACAAATTAAGGTATTTTTTATAACGAGCAGTCATATATTGCTATTATATATAAATCAATATCTATTGAATGCGGATGAACATTATATATTAAGTACAAAAAGAGAATATTAATATTACTGCCGTTATAATTATAAATAAACGAAAATAACCATTCGCTGAGTGATAATTATTGAAATAATATTAATGATTTACTATTAAGATTTAGAGCGCCCTCTCATGGAAGCAATTCCGGCAGCGCCTTCAATGAGCGCGACTGCGCTTGAAGGTACGTTTGCCGGTACATTTGAAGTGAATTACACGCGGGGGGTCGCATGGCAGTGAAACCAGTAACGTCATTCTACTGCATAGACAACGCAAAAGCTGTATTTTCTCAAAATTAACACCATGGACGAGTCTCAAGAACAAGAATTAAATGTAAGAATATCAAGCAGAAAATCTTAGACTTACAGTGGTTTGTAGTGAGGTTGGTAATGATATATGCATATTTATTATTTGTATTTTACAATGGAGTAAGGCTGTTTCAGTACTTCTCTATAAGTACAATTACTGGGATTTTAAAAAGCGTTTCTAGGACAGTTCCTAGCAAGGATGTAGATTTGGGTTTGGACAGTAGGGACGTGTCCCGACCAATAGTGTGGGAGTACTGCGTATGCTTAAGCACTCAGTGCTCTTGCAGGTTGAATTGGCCCCTACTGATACATATACTCTGGATTCCAAGTACCCCAAAGTATGTGACAGGGGCCCTAATGAATATGGAAGATAATTGGATTGATCTGGGTTAGGGGCCCAATATGATATGCTTTTATGGGGCCCCAAATCTCTAACTGTGCCCCTGTTACTCAGGAACCAGTGTCTGTTCTGTTTGTCTGAGATGGGGAAAAAAATGAAGTTTATACATTAAGAATAAAAACAGGTGCACTTTACACTGCAATCAAAATTCCAATTATGGGATGCGAGACTGGCTTTGTTATTTTGGACCCATTCATTTCCAGGCAGAGCCAATGTACGGGATCTAGGATTTGAACATTGCGTTCCATCCAAGAGAGTCACGGAATCTACCAGGGGCGCTGACATCTTATACGTCACACAAGACTTGCTGAAGAACTAGTGGAGACATGGTGAAACAAAAGAGGATGTTAGACAGATGCCTGTTACTCTAACCAGCTACATGCATTTTTTTCCTCTACCAGATAATCCATGTTGCTGAACACCTTTTCACAGCACGTATTAAACTGAAGCATTTCAAGCTGTATATTTGATGGGAAGGACTTTGCACGCACTTTCTGTGACACCACACATTTTAAATTGCCATTCTGTCACCGGCAGACACCCCTGAGACAAACAGCCCTCTGTCAACGTTCGTGCTGGGACACAACTGGCCCACGATCTGATACGAAGAACCATTATCGACGGTCACCCTTATCAAATCCCATCTTGGGCGAGAACCGATCTTGGCACGTGTAATAAGACGCCAAACTCTGAATGGTTTTCAATTCATCTGAAAAACGTTTGTTGATATTCTGTGTGGATATTACAGCAGGACTGTACGTGCAGGATACAAACTGCAGGAGGGGACGGTTTAGATAAAAGTGAACCATTACTGGTGTTCAAAGTAACACTTCCCGTCAGTGTTTAAAACCTGAAGTCTTAAATTACGAGCTGGACCAAAGGCTTGTTTACAGGTAGAACATCACTATAAAAACTTCATGATCAGGATAATTAAAAATGTTCAGGCAGTTAATCTGTTGTAAACCATCAGTGTTCATGAGCAGCCGTGCTTCTCTCAGTAACACAATAACTCCAGACACTCTAACCCGTCCTGGCCACACGTGACAGAGAGGTGGGCATTTTCTGAGATCCGCTGGCACCAAAAGGTCCACATTTAACACTAAGCCTTTCTAGAAAGACAATATAAATGACATTGTAACTCAGTAGAAAAGTTGCATAGATTATCAAACTTGCAAGGCAAACATTTTTTGTCTGTGAAAGTACACAATGTGGGCAGGTAAATATAAAACATGCAAATATCCCTTACAACAGACGTCACATTCCTGGGCTTTCTGAGACACACTGGATGGAAAATTCTGGAAGTATGCATGTCAAGTGAATTCTGCTCTACCTTTATCTATGCACAGGGTTTATGGCAGAAAGCAAGTCTCTAGGCCTGGCGTGATGTGGTGTTCGCACGTATGTCCCAATTAACATGGAAGATGCTAAGATCTATGCCGACCGCAACCATCTCCCTGTACAGGAAATCCATAACGTGTTAGCTGAAGCAGTATCAGCACAGGATTCTGGATCCAGCCCCAGCAGACATGCTGTCCCTCAGCGCAGGAAGGACAACTGTTTTGTGAAGCTCAGTTTTTTCAGTTAGGGGACCATGATTTCATTATTGTTCACTTCCACACCCTCAGGGATGAAACGCAGCAGGACCGGTCCATAACCAGGTCTTCCCCCTAATTAAGTGGTGCTTCAAGTAATTTGAGAGATTTTTGCATGAAGGTGGTTTGGACTGAACTTCAAATAAGGGATGCCACCTAAATGAATGGTATTGTTTGGTGCGGCAAGAATTTATGTAAGCAAAGCAGACCGGCAGGTTGTCTGCTTAACACACACACACAAATTTGTATTATACTCATCCACAGGACATTTACTCCAATGTTCCCATAAATACAGCAAAAACAAAACACACATACACCCTGATATGTCCCCATTTACCCTTTTCCCAAATAATCCCACAAGATGTATATCCTAAGGTTTCAGTTTCTTCCCTCCCTGATCCTGTAACAGGGGACTGCGACTTGCTTGAAGGGCCATGGCCGTGAAGCACCTCCGACGGAAACCACCGCTCACATGCCACAGCGGTGTGCTTGCCAAAACGCCGGGGGGGGGAGGGGGATCACCGAGGATTTGAGCGTGGGAGACACTGATGCACATGAAACCCTCAAATCTACGCTACCCGGATATTCCCAGTCAATTGGTTCCAGGCATGACAGCAGAATGAAAGATCAGATCTCTGACTTGCTGCTAGCGAGGATGACTATAGGATCTAATGCTCCAACAGAGGATCGGAGCCCGTGGTGGAAGCTATGCCTACATGCTCCACTTTCATAGCAGGATTTCCTCACTGTGCTTCTTCTGAACGACCTTACATATTTGCCCAAGTCTTTTTTTTTTTTTGCCCCACTTTCTCCACCCATCCCTTCCTTAAGAAATTTCAGGGCAGTAGGTTAAGCTTGCAATTCGTCAAGGCGAAATTAATAGCGAGGACGTCTTTCTTCAGAAATCTGTGGAAGCAGCGTTTGGCTGCCAACCGCCTGTGGTGACGGCAAACATTCCCGAGCAGGGCCGAGGTTCGGGCATGCCGTTATCCCGCACAGCTGTGACAACGCTTGTTGGCTGCAGGTCTGTGGCCCGGTGCGATGTGTTTACCTGGAAATGAATCTGAAAGGCGGCGAGACTGGGAAGGCACACAAGACCCGGGCAAAGAAACATGGGGGCGGCCATCGCGTGGGGAGGGGGGGTGGCTCTCCTCATTATAACAGGGCTGTCCCGGACCCGGGTGCAAACATGGCTGTTAATGGCTGAGGCTTTTCACAATTACTCCTCTTTTGGAGCAAAATGGAAAGTCATATAGACTCAGTATCCAAGACCCTGCAATTCTTTTGTAACTCTTCTCTCTTGTCATGCAAAAAAAAAAAATGCCTGACTCAATCACACACACACACACACACACACACACAGCCTAAGAAGGGAGAGAGAACAGAGGTACAGAGGTACAATGGACCCACCTCAGAGAGGATCGACACTAACAGGAATCGGATTGATTTAGTGGCAGGACTGCAGGAGCGCAAACAGATTGAAGCCTGGATCCTCCACACCTGCAAGTGAGAAAGCGTCTTCCCGCCGCTACTGACTGGGTTCTACTCCTCCTCATCAACCAAACACAATGCCCCCTTGCCGACACACACCCTACTATCTGAAATTAACCAGCTGTACTCTGCAAACCACCAAAATTATTACTGGCAGAAAGTGGCAGCTATTTCTGTATTATCCTTTAATTATGCAAAGGAGGAAATGTTCCATTTATCCACTGGAATTAATTAGTTGACACTTGCTTATTCAAACTGGTGCTAAAACCAATTAAGCAGCGGCATGAAGGTTGGTTTGTTGATTGCGTGGAATGGGTTCCCACAGGACCTCCATCTGAGGCACGTGCCATTAGACCTGGTCTCCAAAAAAGTACCGCAGACAAGCCGTTTGCCCCATACCCAGATAACAGAGCCACTTCATTCAGAAGCACACATCCCCCCCTCAAAAAAAAAAATCACATGGTTAACTGTTTCTTTGTCCATGTCTTAATGTCCATATATTAAAATCTCATGTGTATATTACATGACTTAGTATTTAGATTTTGTTTATTGCTTCTCATTTGCACAACAAGAACGATATTTCACCTCAATGTACGACCCTATATGTCACGCATCTGGAGGTGATAATACAAGGTGCTTTGACATGTCAGAAATAGTCTGGTGAGGATTCAAGGGGCTTCTAAGGGTTTGACATTTTAATGTCAGGCTGTCTGGGAGCCAACTGCACTCAAGACATATATTAGAAAGAAAGCAAATATGTGAAAGAAAACTGAGAAAATGGATAGTGTTACTAAACATGCCATTACAGTACATTGAATGTGGATCTGGATATTTTTATTTATTAATCAATGATTTCCTTTCATTTAAAAGTAGTTTGACTATAAGCTGGTAACAATTCAGCTGACAGTCATTAGGGGTTTTTTGCCACTTGCCCAAGGTCTCTGTTCCCTGTAAACGGTCAGTGACATAGACCCAACTTTAAGGCTCTATCTGCCCCCCCCCCCAGTTTTCCAGTCTACTTTCATTGATGGAAAAATAAATTTACCAAAAAACAAGCGGGGGGGGGGGGGGGGGGGGG